>APFE030561978.1:0-11026 GCA_000404065.3 Pinus taeda
ATTTGACTCAGTTTGACTTTTTGAGGTGAATGATGATTCTCTTTGATGTAATTATGGTACTTTTTAGACACATTTACCCTTATGTAACTCTTCTATAAGATTCATTCATGAAAAGGGTAAAAATTAAATGAATGAATTGGTTTCCAAGTTTATAGAGGCAAGTTGTTTTAGTGCTTAGTTTAGAAGTGGTTGAAACAGCTCCTAGGATAGTGAGCTAGACCCATGGAGGCAAGGAAAGAGGTTAGATCATCTATATTATGTACTTTCATACTCATTTTCATGGTTGGACTCTTGAGGGAGAAGCTATCATTGTATTATTTCACTGTATCTCTGCAATATTTGGCTAAGGAAGACCAGGGTTTTGCAGTCCTCTTTGGGATTCTTGTGGACTCATGTGTTGATGGTGTGTTTCTCAATGTTCTTGTAAGCTTTGTTATGTGATTCATTTCCTTTCTTTACTTCTGCACATTAAACAAATGAAGTGTTAAAATAAGAATTCATGCTTGCCATGCTCTGCTTTTAAATTTGTTTAATTTCAATGTTTTCTACTATCTAAAGAGAATTCAAAGTTATTGTTTGCTCTCTTTAGCTCTCTTTAGCTCTCTTTCTTTCATTCCTGAACATCCACTTTAGTTAAAGGCATCAACACTGTCTCCTACCTTGCCCCAAGGAACCCCCTGCAGAAACTGTGTCCCATCCCCGCACCCAAGATTGCCCTCTCCTCAATTTGCCACCAAAAACCCAAAAACCCCAAAATCAATCTTTCTGATCAGTTTACTAGCCTAATATCAGTGTTACCTTATTGGTCATCTCATCTATTGTAGATTTTACTGAGATCGACCGGAGAGAGCCTTCTCCTGCCCCGTAGGGCTAGCTACGAGGCTAAATGGTTTGATGTTGCCTTGAGGTTTGCCTTTTTCAGCCTGAGGTGAAATTTCATGCGCTAACATAACCTTTGAGGACCATAAACATTCGTTACAAGATAAGTGTCCCTGGCTCCTACAGACTGTATAACAACTGATAAATAATTTGTTGATCCCTCTACATAAATAATACCTATTTTTTGGGGATTCCATAGGATGGATACCCCCTGTTGTATTTTCTGCTTTGACTTCTATAAACTCATATCTACTGAGCCACTTACTATGGATTTGTCTTATCTTTTGAACAGAGCATTTCGTTTCTTGGACAAAAATTATATCCGGAGCTACCTGTTTCATTATATTATTTAGCATTCTCTGTTTTCTTTTGCTTCCTAGACCTCTGATGTTCCAAGTTGTAAACTTCATAATTACAGATTGGTAAAGGAGTAACTGGTTAGGTCTTTCATCTTACTTGAGTCTATCATGAGCTTTCCACATTCCATTAATAGCCCGTTATGCTTTTTTCTGCCCCTTTTTTAACCCGGGTTTCTTGGAGCTAATCCTATAGTTGATTTACCGCTTTCATTCCCTGCTTGCCCTATCTTTCAATGTTCTTATCTTCTCCCAAGCCCTTTGTATGAGTTTTCCATAAGAATAGTTGCTTTATTCAATTGCATTCTTCTTGTGGTAGAAATTCTACTCCACTTGTTGTTCCCTTACTCAAGAACCCTTCTAGATCTAGGTTTTCTCTGTCGAGAATCCCTTGTAACTCATTGTCTTCCATTTCCATCTCACTCTCGGTCATTTCCTAATCCATATCCATCTCTGATTCACTCATCATGATCCCTTTCTGTTTTTCCTTTACCTGTTCCTGATCTTGTTCTTCTTCCTTGTCCTGCTTATCATCTCCATCCTTTATAACTTGATTTTCAACTGCTGCGTCTTCCTCCTCTTCAAGAACCTAGAACTGATTTGGCCTCACTTTTTGGTCTCCACTTTCGTGATGTTTTGGCCCTTTTTTGTTGTTTTTACCTTTGTGAGCTACTTTGTGAAAGCCATCTGTTTCTTTCATTGTGTTAGGTTTGCTTTTGTTCTCTACCTTACTGAGAGGACAGTCTCTCAGAAGGTGCTCGTGTTCATGACATTTTCGACATCTAAATGGAATATGCTCGTAGTCAACCTTCTGCACCCATTCGTCATCATAAACCTCCAATATGACCTCGTCCATAAGTGCTCCAGATAGGTCCATCTCTACACAAATCCTAGCAAAGGAGGTATATTTTCCCCTTCTTATGGCTTCAGAAGTTTTGACATACCTCCCTAATTTATTTCCTATGGCTGTTAGTGATTCTATTTGCCAATAATCCAGAGGTAGTGAACAGAGTCTTACTCAAACCGGGACTGAGGTAAAGGTTTCCCGCTCTGGCACGAAGTTCATCATCCACGGCCGCATGTAGAGCCCTGCTGCTACATAGAAGTAAGGCCCACCTTCAAACACTCTGTCTTTGTCCTCAATGTTTGCAAACACCACAGTGAAAAAACCCTTGGATCCTAGATGAAGATCAATGCTTCCTTTAGGCTTCTAGTGATATCTGATCCAAGTTTGTAAAGCCTTCTCGGTGGGCCATAGTCCCATGAATTTGCATATGATTGCATAAGTCTACATGTGCTCCCTGTGGGCCTGCAGCTCACGGTTATTTAAGATTACTCTGGGAGTGACTTCAGCTTTGGGCTTGCACGGTCCCTTTTGTTTCCTATCTTTTGTTCCCTGTTTTTCGTCATTTTCCTCTTTGCCTTTTGTGCCATCATTCTCCTTCTCCTTGTTATTTTATGTTTCCTCTTCCCTATTTTTTCCTCCTTCCATCATGTTACCTCTACCTGATTCTGGAGGTGCCTTGCTCTTGTTAACCACTGCCTCACTGTAGGAGGGAGTGGAGCTCCCTCCTCTGCATCCGTCCATGAAGAAAATCCCGCGCAGAAACCCTCAACCCTAGTTTTCCGCTCTTCCGCTCTCTAGATCAACAAATTTCACAAGCAGTTATCAAAGAAAGGTAAATCTAATATAATCATAAAGCCTCATGATTTTCCAACAAAGGGAGCATGTGTGGAGGATGTTGTGTAGAGGAAGCATGTGAGGAGATGGAAATGCAAGAGAAATGTGAAATTTTTCTTTCAAGTGATAACGGTAGAGGCAGGGACTATTGTACATTGCAACTATTAATCTTATTAATAAAAATATAGGAAGAAAAAATTAGAAAATAATAATAATAATTGAGTATGTACAATGGAAGAATAAAGTATTAAAATTTTATGACAACACTGATTCTTGTCATTTTTATATCTATTAAATTTATTTTTACAACTCTTCCAAAATAATTAGATTTAAGCGCAACTAATTGTGGATTCTAGAATATTCCAGAAATCTAATAGATATGAGCCAAGTCATGTCTCTCATTTTTCAAAATATTCTAGAATTTGAATCAACATAAATATGGTCCTTATGTCAATTGTAGATTCTAAAATATTTCATAAATTTGATGGTTATGAACAAAGTCAATTTTTCCAAAAAAACAAGTAAGGGAGGGGGGAAATATTAGTGAAAACATAAACTTCATATTTAATTATAATTAAATTTATTTTATTAATTTCACAATTAATTTAAAAAGAAACACCTATTAAGTTTCCTTTTGCAACTATTCCAACATAATTAGACCCGAGCATAGCTAATTAGGGATTCCAAAATTTTGACAGAGATGAGGGAAGACATGTCCCTTAGATTTTTAGAATATTTTGGTATCATAATTAAATATGAAGGCTATGTTTTCAACTATATTTCCCCTCACCCCCACCCCTCTTCATTTGGAAAAGTCGACTTCATTCATGTCCATAAAATTTTTGAAATATTTTTGGAGTCTACAATCGACATGAGTATGACCCATAATTAGTTCGAAGTTTTCTTTTATAAATTAATTGTAAAATTAATAAAATAAATTTAATTATAATTAAATATGAAGGTTATGTTTTCTCCCCTCGAATGGGGTTCCTAAAGAATGAAAACTGGGAGGACACATTGTCATCGTCCCACGAAGCATGTAACAACCCACAATTAAAATATACAACTAAATATATCAATTATGTGATTGACAACCAATACACAAACTATTCGACTAATTAGCATAGAATTTTCGAAAAACATGAGTAGAGACAACTTACCTTTAGCAAGGATATCCGTTACTTGTGATTTTAGAATTGAACGCTATTTAAATCATGCTAACCACAACAAAGTTTTTGGGGACGACTCTCTACCCAACCGTAGGCTCAGCTGCACATAATCTTTCTACAGTTGGCCACCCTTGAGCCTTCAATCAACTACTACTTCCAAGGAATCCTTTGTCTCACAACACTCTTCTTCCAAAAGAATGAATGAATCTCATTCCCCTCTTTGTCCATTAAATAGAACAAACGGTTCCAAAAATAGAAATGGATTGGAAAGGGATCCACATGCACAATCCATGTGTGAAAATGTGTCGGGCTCTCTCTCCCACACAACCTAAACAATGTAATTTGCGAGTTCCTTCAGTAATATATTTTATCTTATTCACAAAAAAAAATAAAAAATAAAAATAAAAATAAAATTTCTCAAATAATTTTTTGCAATCCATCTCTTTGGATATATTTTTTTTCAAATAAAAAATGGTAGAAAAAAATATTTGATAAAAGGTTGTAGATGAGGCTAAACAATAGAGTTACAAAATTAAATAGCCCTAACTTTCAAATAAAAATGCAAACTCATTATCCGCCACATTTATAAAGTTCTATAGGAATTACATCTTAGATATTCTCAGTGGTATATTTTCTTAAAAAAATACTAATATACAAACTAATTTGTATAGTATAATATTTTCATGAGAAAATTGATAATGTTGTGCCTCTTACAAACCTAGATTGGTTGGTTTTGGTTCTTGGTTGCTAATGTCCATGTCATCAAGTATATGTTGTATACTATTCGTCTCTTAATATATCAATGTATAGAATTGATGGACATCTTCAAATTTAAGGTTGTTAATTGATTACTTTTGCTTGAATTATGGACCAAGTTGTTGAGCATCTTACACTCTACTTCAAGAGAGTTGATTTGCAATTTATGTTGTGCCAAGGTTGTCATAATTATGAATTCTAAGTTGAAGACTAATGTTCATTCTCATGAAGCTTTGTGGTGAATGAGAAAATGGAGGTCTTGTTACAATGGATGTATTGTTTGTCCCTATGAAGGGCTCTCCAAACGTTTTAGGCATCCCTATAATCAATAAAACTGGTAAATGAGTGGGCCTTCCAATATTTATTAGAAAAGTAGTTAGACCTAGACACACGAAACACCTTGTTGCTTGCCCAATCAATTACCGGAAAACCTAGATCGAAGGACCTAAAGAAAACTAGGCGCACTATAACCCCCAAAAAAGAAATACCACTTACAAATAAGAATGTCATCCACACTATTGATCACACATGAATAGAGTGGACCTTGAACCTCAAAATGCAACCAACTCTCAAAATACGATAAGGGAATTCAACACACAAGAGCTAATATCTGATAACCAAAACATGTAACCCTAAGTCAAAATCCTTTGAGCCTAAGGTCCAAAGAATATCCATAGATAGGGGAAGGTTCTTACTAGATTGTTACCATTGGTCCTGCCTATAGAGTGCACATCCATGATTGATTTCATCATCCCACCACCATTAACATAAATTCGTGCACAACATTCAAAGAGTAGGCTAGAGTTAAGAGCATGCATGTGAAAAGGTTATACACAAGTCTTGTTCAATCCCTTCACCTCAAATGCAATCCATTTATCTTGATTGTGTGTCATGTGCTTACTTAAAGCGAGGCTACCGGTCATGATTTGATAATGAGATAAACTAAGGGATGGGGTGATAATAAAGCATCACTCTTTTCTTTAGCTTCGTTTCTCAAAGTTGTGAGGCTTGATTAGTTTGATTATCTACTTGACAAATTTTGATCTCGAGGAACCTGAAAGAATGGAAAATTTTGGAGATGACTAGCTTCCTCATGAGACCAAGCTATAATGGAGACAATCCTATTATTAGAAGGGAGGGCTTTCAAAACCATTATATGGTTATTAAACTCGAATCCTAGATAAGTATTAAACTTCTTATTCCCAATTCAGATGCGAGTAGGCCCTAAAGAAGAGTGCATGCTTTAGTTTGGTTATTTGAAGATTCTCCAAGACTCCATGCAGAGTTTGTTTCTTGGTTTCCTCTGGCAACAAAAATGATCCCTCTTGCATCTATGACCCCTCCATCTCTTAGTATGGTTAATGACATATGTACAAGCTTTGGGGAAGTGTTAATATAAGCAAGTTTGTTTGGTGTTTAAGGATTGCCAAAGCTTTTGTAAGAGTAAGCTAATATTGTAGTGAAGAGACTTTATTTCTTACCAATAATAAAGTATAAGCAAAGTCCTACCAATAATCCAAGATCTTTACATGGTGGAACAATGTCCTTGAGAATTTTACCCAATCTTAAATTGATTGAAATTATCAAAATTTAATATCATTAGAAACATTGACCTTTTTATTATCATATATAGCAACTAAAAAAAGGTATTACAATATTAGAGAAACCTAATTTATAAATACAATTTCTATTTAATATTAATTCTCACGTACCTTTAAATAAATTAACATGTTAGAATTATAATAAAACTGATTTTTTTTACATAAATTTAATTGATAAATAGGTGTCATTGACTGAAACATCTATTCAATCCCATAATTTCTAATGTGTAATAAATGGGAAAAACCATTAAAAAAAAATATGATATAAAATGTCATAATTTTTATTTACCAAATGTATTTTTATTTTTATTTTATTTTTATTAATCCCTGCATGTAGGGACTATAACATTCGCCTTCTGGTTAGAGTGCATTGACTCTAATTATTTGGCTGTGTTTTTTGTAATTTTAACAAAAGTTTTTCGAAAATGCTCACAATTTATATTTTCCCTAAATTTAAGAAATAATTTTCTACTTTTCTGGAAATCATATTTCTAATTTTCGATTAGCTAGGTGAACACTAATGGGACATAAATCACTTGTTGGAGGGCATTTTATTTTCACTATATAGGTGCCCGTGTTCATGGCACTTGCGACACCTAAATGGGACATGTTCATAGTCCACCGCTTGCACCCATTCTTCGTCATACACTTCTAAAATGATCGCGTCCGGAAGTGCCCCAAATAACCATCCAAGGAGTGATGGTTACTAGATTTTTGGTGAAAGGTTGAAGGAAATAATTAATCAACACACTATACCTTGATTATCGCTATATAAGAATGAACCAAGAAACCATTGTATCATTTCTTATTGGCATGAATATATTGTTTCGAAGGCTTTTATAAAAACAAATATTATATATATAGGCTCATTGTCATGATAGAGTGAATATACGTTAATTTCACCCAAGTATGGTAATGAAAAGAAGAACATGAGTGTACATTATTTACAATATTGGTTGAATCCTTAATATTTATTTGAGGAGGATATATTTATATATAATCGTACTTAACCTCAATTCATTGGATTTCGTCAAAGAAACCTTTTCTACCACGTTTTGTCAAGGGGATCACCCTATAAAGTGAATTCCTTACATTAACATGATGTCATCTGTACAGTTTATGGGCAGAAGCCCTACACCAACTCCCAAACAAAATACCTAATCTGATGCACCACTCATAAGGGTAAAATTAATATTTCGAAACTATGAAACCCTGGCAATGGAACAATGGCACCGTGACCAAATAAAAGCACAAATCAACCTCGCACAAATATATGGTCACAAATTTAACATAGATTAAATGGAAACACCATAAAATATATGGTCACAAAACCAACAGAGATTAAATGGAAACTCCATAAAATTAACAAACATAAAATTAATGTAGCTATTGAAACCTAAAATGACATATACTTGAACCTTCATAATGGGAATAAGCGCACTCAAATCAACTAATTAAAACACCTTATCTCGCACCATCAAATATCTAATCCTGCACTATCAAATACTTAACATTCAAATGGAATGTAGGGAAGAAATCTTAAATAAAAACTCACTAACGAAATAAATAAGGATTGAGTTAATTATGAGAAACATAAAAACTTATGATTAATGTGGCATGACCATGACCATGACTGTAGACATTTCCTAACCCCCAAGCCATGTTTTATTAGATGAGGGTAGATGTTTGTGGAGGGAAACTGTTTCAAACAAAAATTTCATTAGAAGGACAACTCATGCAATTTTGAAGAGGGCAAACATTTTAAATATAAATTTCATATTATTGATAACCCTTAGCCATGCTAGTGAAACCCCATTTCGTAATTTTTTTTAATAAATTAAAGCTAGAAATAGACTTAATAAATTGAAAAACTATTCACTAACCTTTCATAGTGTCCATTGGATAACGTTAGCAAACTAATACACGTTTGGTGGACCAATGACATCAACAATCATAGATATACACATATTCGTGTTTTGACGTTCTAAGAATGGTGGGCAGAGATTTGTTTGGATTAAGTTCTCATTGGGCAGGGCAAGCAAGTCTTCATATCTCTGAAGCCTCTGCATTTCAAACGTTCCTTTTATTTGTTTTTAACGGAATTTTACCCCCCCCCCCCAAAAAATAAAATTACCATTTTGGTGTTTCATGAGCACAGAGGACAAGGTTTCGTGAGAACAAAGGCAGAGGCAACATGAGCACAAAGCAGTGTGAGGCAGTTAACTTCTAAATAGGTAAACGTTTAGAGCACAGAAAACGCTCAGAGGAGCCAAGGCGTAAAGAGCAAGGAAATTTCAGATTTTGTGGAAACAAATCATCTGGGTCAAGTCAAAATTGCTTCAATAGACAAAACAAGAAAGTGGATTTGGGTAAACGCAAAGCAATATGAGAGTATTTTAAGGCGTAAATTTGATCGCCTTAAATGGGGACAAATGAGAAGAAAAACAATCAAGAGAAAGAAAATAAATAAGAGAAACAAAAATAAAGAAGAATCAATCATTTACAGTACCGCATCTACACCTCTTAGGTCATCAAATATATCTGTCCAAGAACTGATGAAGGCCAGTAGAAGGCTGGAGATTTTGGAAGCTAGAGAATAGGAAAGGGACCGCAAAATTTCAGAGATCAGAGTTGCAAACTGATGCCTAATGGAAGATAATAGAATTTTGAAAAAGCAGGTAACAATGTTACAAGAGGCTTTAGAGACAGGAAAACAAGAATGACAAATCATGAAGATAGCATGGCAAAGCATGAAAGGATTAATAACAAAAAACATATATGTGATAATTTCTAAACAAACTCAGTTATATACACAAGTATCTCAACAAACAAACATTTCCAAATAGAAGGCAAAAATGAACAGCGGGAAAGATAGTCCAAAAGAAGTCAAACCTAGAGCTGAAGACGCTACTGGTTAAATAAGGACAGAGGAAGAAGATGCAAGAGCTCGTAGAGCACAGGAAATAGAACATAAAGAAAGACATGACAAGAAAACAAACTTTATTATCAAGGGAATAAGAGATTATGGGAAGAATGAAAGTACTCTTAATTTGAAAAGACTTTCTGAAAGAGAAACTCCATTGGAAAGGGCAAATTTGTCAAGCAAGAAGGGTTGGGAGGATATGTGAAGAGAGGCCTCGACCCATAAAAGTCACCATGGCAAGCATACAAGACAAACGACAACTTTTGGGCAAAAAGAAACTCTTGAAAGGCTCATAATTCTTCCTCAATGAAGATTTAACCAAAAAACAACAAGATGAGAGAAAGGGATGAAGTGGAGAAAAATAGAACAACAAGAAATGAAGGGAAAAGGGCATGGTTGTACAATGGGAAAGCCATTATTGTAGTTTTTTGGCCTCCAGGCAAATCAGGGCAGCAAGTTGGCAGTAAAGAAAAAATAGAGAATTCAATAATAGAGCAACATGAGCAACATGTACAAATAGGGGTGAAGACTCAAATTTGAGTCTTATGTGCCAAACTGCGTAGCAGTCAAATCCTACCCAGGTATACCTAAGTTTAGTTTGTTGGAATTGTAGAGGTTACCCTTGGAGGAGAGAACCTAGGTTAGGGCCTATTGTGGAAGGTAGAGACATAATTTGTCTCACGGAAACTCATGAGCATGATGGTTGCAAAACTCTTGTGTTTGACAGTTATTTGAAGTTGGCAGTTTGGAACAAGGTAGCTGAAAATGGCAAAGGGTATGGGGGAATACTAGTTTTAGTGAAAGAAAAAGAAGGTTGTCACATTCAATTAATTAAAGAAGATGCAAATAAACAATATTTATGGTTGAAAATATCAGAGAATGAGAATCACATACGAATTGCAGCATTCTATTTTTCCCCTAAAGTCTAAAAAACTTACAAAAATAAGGGGCTTGACAACAAGAATCTGTATGTAGCTTTAAAACAAGATATTGTCGTGTACTCTCAGCAGGGAGAAGTTCTTTTAGTGGGATATTTCAATGCTAGAACAATAAATAATTGAGCTAGCATTCTTTGTTGCAAATAGGATCACAATCCTATTTGGCTCACTGAAGAGGAGAATCTCGAATGGGTGAGGTGTTTAGAAGATGACAAAGTTAGCAATCATTTTGGAGAGGAGTTGCTTACACTGTGTGGGGCTTTCAACTTAATTATTTACAATGGTCTAGATAGATGGAAAAGGTCGGGGAACTTCACTTGCAACACATACAATGGGGAAAGTGTCTTGACTATGTGATGTGTTCACAAAGCTTAATAGAAAAGATACATGACGTTAGTATTGGAGAGCATATTTGGGACTTAAAATCAAACCATTACTCAATTTATATAAGGTTATCATGGTTAGAAGAAAGGAAACATAGGAGGAAAACCCAATGCTCTCGACAATCACTATCAAGGGGAAAAATTCTTCTAACACAAGAAAATGGTACTATCCTCAAGACAATGTTAAAGAGATTAATTCGGAAGGAGAAAACTGGTTTCAAACGCTTCAACAGTCATGAGTTAACAAACATAATTCAAAGTGCACTTAAGAAGTGCAAAAGAGCAAAAAATAGGAAATCAGAATCAAATCGTTTTCTTGTAAATGCTTGCTTTGATGAGG
>APFE030561986.1:0-11872 GCA_000404065.3 Pinus taeda
GGAATATGTAAAATTGCCGTCTTTATCTTTTACACTCCACCATTCAACTTTAAATTCACGCTCGTGGTGATTAACAACCTCACTCCGATCGTCACTTTGCATAGTACTAGCATAAACGTTTCTGGTCCCGATTCAGGTTAATTCGGAATCTGATTAACTGTCTCTTGCGAGCAGGGGTTAAATTGTCTCTCCCGCGCAGGGGTTAAATTTGACGGGTCTTTTTACTTATCAAATTTAGGATGTTTTTATTTTTAAATTGATTTGTACATGACATTTAATTATAAATTAATTATATTTTATTTCGGTAAATATATATTTTATTAAAATTATAATCCATAAAATGATTCATTTTTAATTTTATTATTTAGTTATAAAAAATTAAATCATTATAACTTTATTATTTTATTTTGATTCACAATTTTTGTTACAAAATTTAGAGTATTTTAAATATTTTAGTTAAATCTTTAAAAAAAATTAAAAGCAAAAGAGAACTTTTTCTCCTTTTAAATTAAAGATAAAAAGAAATCTAAACAATTTAAGAAAAAATTAAAAAGAATTTTCCTTATTAACTTTGCCATCAAAGTTTTCTAACTAAAACAATATTTAATAAAAGCTTTTTTTCCCTAAAAGTAATGGAGTTGTCTATAATGCGACTTTTTGGAGATTCCGGTGACGGAATCCGGCGGAAGAAATGAGGTTAAATCTTGATTTTTAGCAGTTAAAATGGTTTTTTAACTGCATAATTGGATTCAGCGCCCTGAAAAACCCCTGGGAGCCTCTGATTGTGCAGAAACTAGCTATGAAACTTGGGATTCCAATGAATTGCTGCCGGATTTTGACCGGAAAAATCCGCCGAAAAAGCTTTCAAAAAGTCGCATTATAGACAACTGCAAAAGTAATATTTCAGAAATTCAGAAAAATTAAACATATTTGAAGATAAAGATAAGAGAGCACAGCGCTCGGAAATATGACATTCCCAAAACTTTTATGTGAGTTCCTTTTATACTCAATCAACGTCACTATTTCTATATTCACTTAGCAAGAAATTTAAAATAAGTTTTATATTTTTAATTACACATTTTTAAAATCACAAGGGAGAACCATCAAATTTAACCCCCTAGACTCAAATCTACAATCGAGTTACTATCACTAGAGACTCGAATCTACAGTCGAGTTACTATCACTCGAGAGCTCATTGATTTCCATTTACTCACTTTTATGTATACATAAAAGCCGAGGTGGTTGGGAGGGTTTAATGATAACCTCCCCACCCGAGTTGCAGTCACAAAGACATGACTATGTTGAATAATCATGAAAAAAGGTTCGGGTTCTATATATGATGGGGCTTCTTCAGTATTGAAATATATATATGAATTAATATTGTGATAGCACATTCATTGATGTTTAGATTTACAAAGATAAAAAGGCCAAGATTCCAAGTTTATGACTTTAATTATTTTCAGATAAAAAGAAAATGAGTTACATTTTTTTCTATTAAATGTTTTCAATATTAGAGAAATTCCGATTGAAATCCTATATATTTAATAAGAAACTATTTCAATTTTTTTTTAGATTGAATAAATTTAGATATATATGCTAGAAATTCTCAACCAAAGTCATTTGATTAATATTCCTTGGCATATGTAATAAATTCGCATTTGTGTATTATAAGTTTCAACAATTATTATAAGAAGCAATTTCAATTTCAATGTCAAGAAAAGTTGTTTCAATTTGTTGAGAGTCATACCAGGAATTTGGAGGAACCCCCTAGCAAGAAATATGGCTTCCAAGACTCAGAAAGTAGAGTAGAGGTATTAAGTGGCTTGTATGTGTCTATAAATTTGAGGAGTTAGCCCCCTCCATATTTGTTGACGAAGATTGGATGGAACGAAACATAACAAGAGAGATATTCTCAGCAAATATGTTGGCATCGAAAGTGCTTTGATTTGACACTAGAAGTAATTCAGTTTCTTTGGGTTGCTACAGTTTTGTAGCCGTGTCACTCGTCGGTGGCTTCCATCCGTGCGGTGTGGTCATTGCTTTTATTGTATGTGTGTGAATGAGTGGAGCCTAGAGGTGGCTCTTGCTCCCTCACGAAATATGAATTGTAGGCTTCAAAATGCACAGTCAAAACTAAAAAATGGATCCTCAATTTCCCCACCATCATAAGTAATATAGAGCATGTTGTTTCTCTGTTGCAATTTCAAAGGATGATGTCGAGGCTATGCGTCGCCTTGATTTGCTTCAGCACAGAGAGGAATTCCTTGAAACTATTGTCATCTCTATGCCTATAGTGTTGCTTCTGAATTGGATGCCATTAGCCTTCGCCTCCACCTCCATTCCTAATCCAACACCATCTGCCTCTGCCTCCTCCTCCGCCTCGATTCTTAATCCAACGACAACATTGTGATGATGACTCGAGAGGGTGCTTCATCGCAGTTTCCATGGACAATGACCTGTTTATTTTAAAATCAACTGTATTTTACGACTAAAAAAGAGAAAAATAGGTAAAGGGGCGTCAAATTTAACCCCTGCTCCAAGGTTGCATTCCCATGCAAACTCCTAAAATTCGAATTGATGGACACGTCGGTGGGGACCATGTAGCTATGATTCTCTCTCTACAATTTTGAGAGGTTATTTGTTTGTGTTATATAAATATTATTTAATTTTAAGGTCACTGCTAAGTAAGACATCAAATTGGTGTATGATACCCTTTGTTTGTGGGATAAGGACCCACTTTTGAGTAGTCATTTGATTGTTAAATCTATCAAGACATACACAAATCTCATTGAGTACACTAACTTGCTGTGGCGACGGCTCGAGAAGCATATTCCTCGCCCCCGTCTTGGCGGTACGAGAGTCTCGCTTTGCTAGAACCATAGGATCTTAGTATATCGACTTGTAGGTAGTTGGATGTACTCTTGATGTTATAGTGGCAACGACAAGGATTGATCCTGGGTCCCCCATAAATTAGGACTGACAATTACAGATTCACCATGTAGTTAAAAAAAGAGAAAACAAAAACTATCGAGACATACATACTCTATTTCCTTTTTTTTAACACATGCTCTCTTATAACTATTAAACCTACTAAAACTATATTAATGTATGTCTTCCTAAATTTAACTTTAATGATAATATTTATTATTTATTCAAACATTATTAAAATTTCATTGACTTTAATAAAATATTAATTAATCAAATTAATTATTAATTAAATTAAATCCAGTTGATACGGTTGCGTAATATAATATTTAATTTATATGGGTGCGTTAATATCATGCTTTGTTTTATGCGAAGTGTGATATGTAAGTTAATAGAATACTCAACAAGCGCCGGTTCTTTTACGTAGCGATCGCCATACGATTAGACCACTCAACAAGCGCCAGAAGAAAAATGGATCCTGATTTGTGTGATTGTGAAATTAGGGTCATCTTTGTCCATTGAATTCCCGGCACGAGCTTTGAATTTTGCAATACTTTTGAATTTCCAGCACGAGCTTTGAATTTTGCAGTATTCCAACGTCAATGGCACGAGCTTTGAATTTTGCAATACTTTTGAATTTCCAGCACGAGCTTTGAATTTTGCAGTATTCCAATGTCAATGGATTTTCCATTCATAGGAGGGAACTGAGCTTACAAAATTCAGGAGGTTTTATTTATAAAACCGGTATAGCTCTTTCTATAGAACGTGCACTGCAAAACGACGATATGGGTTTCGATAAGTTGCTTCAGCGGTTGAACGCCTCTGCAACGTTAATAGGTGGTAGAGGAGGTACTGCGACAACGGCTATGATTGGTTTAATCGCGGCACTCATATTGGTGTGGATGTTACGGCGAAAGAGTAGAAGATTGCCTCCAGGACCCTATCCACTGCCAGTCATTGGAAATCTCCATCAATTGAGACTCCCTGTCCACCGTTGTCTTAAGGACCTTTCTGACAAATATGGTTCCATTATGTTTATGCGCTTTGGCTCTGTCCCTACCGTTGTGGTTTCCTCCTCTGAGATCGCCAAGCAGTTTCTAAAGACGCATGATTTGATGTTTGCAAGTCGACCTCCAACGACCGGAGGCAAATACTTCGCGTACAATTTCCAAGATATTGTGATGGCTCCCTATGGAGATCACTGGAGGAAAATGAGAAAAATATGCGTCTTGGAGCTACTCACAGCCAAGAGAATAGAGTCCTTCAAGAACCTTCGAGAGGAAGAAGTGTCTGTCGCGATGCGTTCAATTTGGGAAAAGAGTCAGAAGGGCACAATGCCCCTCAATGTGACCGATGCCATCTCTACCCTCACCTCCAATGTAATCTGGCAAATACTGGCGAGTCACAAATTTTCTGACGATGAATTGGGTGCCAATGACAAAGGATTCAGAGATCTGATACTCGAGGTGACAGCTGCCGCGGGAGAATTCAACATTGGAGACTTTATTCCTTATTTGGATTGGCTTGATTTGCAAGGTATCAAGCGGCGCTTGAAGAAAGCTCATAGAAGATTCGATGCTTTCGCTGAGAAAGTAATAGAGGACCATGTTCATCGTCGCGTGGCGAGCTCCGGTGGGCAGGAAGAGGCAGAGCCAGAGACTCCTAAAGACTTTGTTTATACGCTCCTCGAGATAGCTGAGACCAATCTAAACAAAATAACACGGGAAAGCATCAAGGCAGTTATATTTGTATGTGTGGAGAGCAGTGGGCATTCTATTCCAATTCTTCAAACTTGAATGATTCAATCAAGCTTTTTGTCTGTGTTTTGTGATTGTGG
Source organism: Pinus taeda (assembly GCA_000404065.3). Lineage (NCBI taxonomy): Eukaryota > Viridiplantae > Streptophyta > Pinopsida > Pinales > Pinaceae > Pinus > Pinus taeda. Next base: position 4,763 of record APFE030561986.1, read on the forward strand.
AATCTAGCTGTCATAAAACTGCGCCCAACTTTATATGTCTTTGTCAATTTGTCTCGAACCTGTGACCTAAATCTATGAAGTTCTTAGAACTCTTGATAGCTATCATTCATTTACTTAAACAAAAAAATTTAACTCTGTATTTGCATTTGTGTAGGAGATGTTCGCTGCTGGAATGGAGACGACGTCGACTACAATAGAATGGGCAATGAGTGAGCTGCTGAGACATCCGGATGCAATGAAGAAATTACAGAGGGAAATTGAAATGGTTGTTGGTGAACATCGAAAAGTAAAGGAATCGGATCTGGCAACCATGAAATACCTCCACTGTGTGGTCAAAGAGACGCTACGATTATACCCACCGTTGCCGCTGGCGATTCCCCATCAATCTCTAGAGGCTGTCACAGTAGGGGGATACTATTTTCCTAAGAAAACAATGCTACTTGTGAATTTGTGGGCAATGGGAAGGGATCCAACTGTGTGGGGAGCAGATGCCTCGGAATTTAAGCCGGAGAGATTTATGCGGGAGGAAAATATAGATTTAACGGGTCAATCCGACTCCCGAGTTCTGGCATTCGGGTATGGTAGGAGAGGATGTCCGGGGGCTTCAATGGCTATTCCGATGGTTGAACTTGTAGTGGCTCAGCTAGTGCACGTTTTTGATTGGCTAGTTGAAGGCGATCCATCGCAGATGGATATGAAAGAAGCGTGTGCAATGACGATTCCAAGACAAGTACCGCTCTCTGCTTTTGCAAGGTTAAGGATCCATGGTTGCCTTTAAATCCGTAAACAATACAGTCGGAGAAGCTTTTCTACATCCAACTTTCAGGTTAGGCATATGTTTGGAGCTTTTTAGAACTGTAAAACTGCAACTTTTTATTTTATAATTGTCAAACTGTTCACGGCATATGTACTCCAAAGATTTCAATCCAGCAAACCTAGTTTCAATGTTAATGTTGAAAGGGAGGGCCAACCGTACCCACAGTGAACTAAATACATAAATTCCATAGGTACTGGCATTATAATAAATACATAGCAAGGCTGAAGCTTCGGTGCTGTAATCTGCTTCCCTAATTTTCTATGAACGTTGTCGCATCAGCATACGTATTATAACATTGAGGTCTTCTTCCTCTCGTCGTCACCATTTTAGGTGATATGATTCCATTAATGTTGTCACATCATAAACGTATTATCACATTGAGGTCTATTTGGAAAGCTTTGATCTATTTTATTTCTTGCGTAACATTATTTCATAAAAAAATTGTTTGACATTATTTCGTTAAAAAAAAAAATTACTTATTAATCCACTACTAATTATATATAGTGGCAATTGTTTCAAAGAGAGTATAATAAGATTGTTAAATTGAAAAATTGAAAAATTTATATTTTAGTATTCATAAGAAATAGTTCATCATCTCAGGAAAAAACTTAATGTAAATTGGTAAGTTCCATTACAAAAGGAAACAATTTGTTATTAGTGAAATTGAGACATAAATATTATGATATTCTTCATATATCACCCACCACTATTAGGTTTCAGTATTGTGTTTAGGAAACTCAATTAAGATCATAACAAATACAAAAAGGGGTAATATTAATATACAAAATCCCAACAACACAATAGCCTTCAATTGGTAATCCTCACTCATCAACCTTTAAATCTGCAATGAGCACATTGTATGGTATGTTGCGCAACTCTCTTGGTTTGTTCTTCATAAACAATTAAAACAAAAAGCATATTAGTGGAGGGTGCTTGCTTGTAAAACCCAACGAATATGAGCTAACATAGGACAAGAGTTAAGTTTTACATGTGTATCTATGGCATTCTAAATGTATTAGGTTCTAGAGAGGTTAGGAGTAAATTTTCTTGAGGTGGTGAATTTGGGCTCAGATGGACCTTTTACTATACTGAAAGGAGAAACTTATTATAAGTGACCTATATGGATTGTAAAATTTGGTTGGATTTTATGGAAATATAAGCTCGAGATATGCTTGTTGGAGTGGTTGGCGAGCTCTTTTGCCGACTTTGTATTTTGTGTAAGCTCTAGCTTTGGCTATGTATGTTTTTGTCAGTAAGAAACCCCTTTCCTTTTTCAAAACCAAACGGGTCCCAACATGTACATACACAAATTGTGATGATTTCTTCTTGATTTGATTGGTTTCAATATCCTTCATATATTTTATTTTATGTCATGGCTTGTAAGAGTGCCTGTTTTTCTTTTAGCATGCCTCAGTATCGTTGCACGAGTTCCTATGAAAATCGTTCCTATGAAAATACCCAAAACGTGTAGACCCATTAGTTTCTGTCGTCTATTTAAGAATTTGTGTCCCTGAGCTTACAGGCATACCTATTATGATCCAAACAACTTGGTCACATGTTATCATGACTATCTCATCACCTTTGGCCCTCATTGACAACGACACTATAAACGCTTTGTACTTTTGAACATTTAAGAGAATTTATTTGGGCATTTAAGACCATGGCTTTCAGGGAAGGGTGCAATAGTGATAACTTCAACATCTGAGCGACACCGAATGGTAACAACTACAACAATCATATTCATAGTAGTTATAGCAATGCAGTTCCATTACATTGACAAACAAATGTCTTACCTTGAAGATTTGAACACTGCAAGGTTGGATGTGGAAGTGGTTTAATTTTCGGGATTCAATGTTTTTTTTACTTAAGGATTGGTTTAGGAATTAGTGTAATCATATGAGCATATAAAGAATATCTATGCAATATGAAGTTATTTTTTTATACTCTGTTATTTTTTGAATGTGAATTAGCTCATATTTATTTTGAGAAATTGCTATGGCACCCATCCGCACATATTATATATATTTTTACTTACTCAATTTCTTGGATGGTTCCATAATTTTGTTTTTAACTGAGTTTCTATGATGGCTTCATAATTTATTTCTAATTTTTCCTAAATATTTAAATGTTACATGGTTAGTTATGGCTAGTTCTACCCCAGATTTAGATTTTGAATGATGTATTAGGTTTTGTTTTAAAGTACCTATGACAATTTTGGAGTCTCAAAGATTTGTCAATATTAGAATTTATGCATTCTTATAAATTACAGTGCCTCTGCAATATTAAGTTGTTTTTATTTTTTTGGATTTATCTTTTTCGAAGGAAAAATATATTGTACGTGTTTTGAAATTCGATAAGAAGTATTTGCATATATTAAATGTGTTTTGAAATTCGATAGGAAGTATCCACATGTATTAAAAGTGTCACTGAATCCTAGTTTCACAAAGTCGAAGTAGTGTAGCAAAACATTAATTAAAATATCGTATATTCAAAAGAGCTTCATCTCCAAAATGTGTTGGCTTCCATTTAGGGAGGAATTGTTGTTGTATGTCCACATCGTAGGAATCCAACATAATATGGTCATTTGGATCTAGATGGTAAAATCCGTCCATGATATCAAACCTTGGAATTTCTTGCCACAGTAAAATTTCACTCTTATGAATTTCTAAGAAGCTTCTTTACAGTGATAAGTATTTTCCTGAATATGTATTTGACAAAACCTTTTCATGTCTTTGGAGTACATATGTTTTGCTTTTTTACACACAGGTTTTGTAGAAATTTAGGTAACTGACACTATTTTGAAATTGAAGCTAAAATATATTATTCAAAAAGTTCGTGGTCTCTGATCTATTTACATTTCCACCTAGTGAATTTCAATCTCTCAGGAGATAAGTGTAACTTTTTCAATTTTTTTTTTTTTTAATATCTTGTTTTTAGCATTGGGATGAAACTATATATTGCATACCCGTGTTTTCAATAAAGGAATAATCTTTCAAACAAGGCTGCAAATGACAAGTAGTTAAGCACACACTGAACCAGGTGGATTAAGAAAACGTTGGAGAAATACTTAACATAAGCTTGATCCTACCAATTGAGATATAGGGTACAAGGTACAGATTATGGTTTCAAAGTAAACTAAAAGTATATTACAAATGATTTTTTTTTTGTCATTTGAGTGTAATTAAATTTATTGATTTACTTGTATTTTATAAATAAAAATTTATTATTATACTTGTTATTATAAACTTTTTGAAATTATGTAGTTGATTTCTAATTCTAAAATTTAGTTATAAGCATGCATTATGAAATCTTCTATGTATGTTTGCATCTCTTGGGACAATTGCTAGTTATCATTAACAAGAAATATGAGGAAGTAAAACAGTACTATAGAGACAATTATCTATCTCATAGACTTTTTGTGGACCTTATTAAAAATTGAAAATAGTTATCCTTAAGTTTCCTAAAACTAAATTGTATTTTGCTCATGTTTAACAACCAATTATAAAATGTCATTCAATTATTTTTTAAACTATTGATTTTTCATAATTGAAAAGTATAAGAGTTATGCATAATACCACATGGTATAGCTTATCAAACCAGTAGTGAAGAAAACCATCACTAGCTGCTATCCGCTAATCTTGGTTGAATCATCAATGTTATCCAAAGAAAATGGCGCCACCTAGAATTACCCACTTAATGGTCTGTAAGAGAGCAAGATTTTACTCTTACCATATATTTGTAGATCTTGGAGCGTTAATTTGTAACATAAATAATTTTAAAACCCAATAATATAACTTGTGATATTTAGAACTTAAACAATTACATTATTAATAATAAATTTTAAAATTATATATATAGTATATATATATATATAATTATATAATATATATATATATATATTGTTAGGATAATTCCGAACATGAAATAGTAAGTATAACTGGTTAGTATAGAGTTAGGTAAAGTTGTTCTACTAATGTTACTTTTGTAACTTACAATCCGACAGTCACGATATGTAGTGATCCGACGGTTCATTCTCTCCTCGGTATTACTCCATGATTGGTCCATGATCTCTATTTAAAGAGCATGGAGGGTCATTTGTCGGTTAACTATTTATGAGAGAAGCTTATGTAAAATTTCATTCTTTTATTAATAAATTGCTTGAAGTGGCCGCGTTGACTCAGGCCGTGGACTGTTTCCCTCTTTGAGGGTTTTAACCACGTCAAAAATACTGGTGTATTGATTTGTGATATGTTTGTGAGCGGTGTCCTTTGGTGTTCTGTCTGAGGAACTTACCCTATAAATTCCTACATGGTATCGAACTATTTGAGGGCCGCATCCATTGGTGATCCAAATCTGAAGCTGGTAGAACTGCATCCGACTGCTGTTTCCTAGATTTGTTATTTCTGACTGCTTTCGGGCCAAGAGGACTGCTCTGTTGTATTAGGAGCATATGTTCCAGTGAGGAACCCCTTTCATTTCACGCAAAAAAAATTCTGGTAGCCCTAACTACATCATTTTTAAGATCTGGAGGTATACAGTGTTTATTTGCAGTTTCTAGTTATTTTCTCTCTGTTTATTATTTCGGTTTATTTAGCTTCTTTTTTATTACCGGATCTATACCTTTCATTTCTGCGTATTCTCTTTGCAATGAAACTCTGTGCGATCTGGGCAAATCAGAAACAGTGAGGAAGGATTCTTCTCATGCGTATGCTCTTTTTCGTTGTGCCTTTGTTTGATCTTGGAAAATCAGAAACATTGAGGAAAATATTTAGTTTCCGGGTAAAGCTAACTTCAAGCCATAAGGGTTTATTTTTTTTTATATGTCCGTGCTGGGTTTTGTGTTTTTTGTTTTGTAGGGAAAACGAGCTTTCTCAAGCAAGCACGCAACCCAAAGCTTTAGTGACCAAAAAAACAAAGCCCTCCCCCCACCCCTCTCTGTCTCTCTCAAACTTTTAGTTTAGCTCACTTGGTTCAAAGCTAATTTATGAGAGTAGAGGTCTTGAGTTCAAGTCTCATTTTTGTTGGAAAGGGGGCATTTTTTTTATTTCCGCACACTCCCACACTTCGTCGGTGCCTTCATCAACTTTTATTCAAAAAGCCATAAATTCTTCATCCGGAAGCTGTTTTCAGAGCCGTTTTTTTTTTAACTAGCCTAATTTTTCGAGATCTTTCCATTGGAACACTTAGTTTCAGCATATATAGCTTTACTTTCTGTTAAAATGGAAAATCCATGCCAAGTTATTCTTGACAACACCAACTACTTCCAATGGTGGTCCTATATTGTGGATTTACTTAGAAGTAAAGGTCTTTATAGAATAGCCTCAGGCCAAGAAACCAAACCGAAAGATGAAGATAAGGTAGCTAAATGGGAAAATAGGCAAGACCAAGCATGCGGGTTGATAGGGATGTCTATATCTCCAGATCTTATATTCCATATTACAGAACTTGATACTCCTGATGAAGAAATGAAGCAGATTACTAAAGTTTTTGGAATCACAAATGAACTTAGAGCCCATCAACTTGAAAATGAGTTGCTTACATCAGACCCCAATAATGTTTCTTGCATTGAAGATTTTTTGTCCAAGTTCAAGACCCTTAGACTTCTCTTGGAAGGTGTTAAGGTTAAGAAAGAAGATAGTAACCTTATCTATTTCATTCTTACTAAGTTGGGACCAGCCTACTCTGTGTTTGTTTCCACCTTCCATTCTACAAGAGAAGCCTTCATTTCTCAAGGACAAGACTACAAGTCTCCTTCCTTTGATTCTTTTTGTGATTCTTTAATAAGAGAACATGAAAAACTCTTACACCTTGGTCTTCTTAATCTTGGAAACTCTTCTAAGAAAGTGTTAACCGCCCAACAGCAACCAAATTCAAAGAATCCTAAGAAGTCGTATCCTAAAAAGAATGGTCCTAAACCAAACAAGGGTCCTAAGCAAACTCAGTCTCAAAATGAAAGATCATTTCAACAAAATGATAAGACCAATAAAAACAAATGGAAGAAGACTGATAGACATTGTAACTTTTTGTAATCGAGATGGCCACTTAGAATCTAAATGCTTTAAGAAGATGGAAGCCTTGGAAGCCGCAATGAAGAAACATAACATCCATGTGGAGCATTCTTCTACTTCAACTTCAACTTCATCTTCAGGAATGGCACTTTCTGCATGTAGTTGTCAATCATCTCAGTCTGGTTATGCATTAAATGTATCTTCTTCTTCTCATTCTCATGAGTGGCTCATTGATTCTGGAGCCTCTTATCACACGGCCAAAAACAAAGCCATGTTTTCTTCTTT
>APFE030561988.1:3161-66576 GCA_000404065.3 Pinus taeda
CGAACAACCGGGTTGATAAAATGAGAGACAGGAAGCCTCAGGAGTTGTAGCATTATTGCTACAATACTGGAGCTCACCAGTAAACCCATATGTTATCATTCTGAGACATTTAATTCTGCAGTTGTTAACTATCCCACATATGATAAAGAATTGTATGCATTAGTACGAAGTGTGAAAAAGTGGAAACATTATTTAATGGGCAAAGAGACAGTTATACATACTGATCATAAAGCACTTCAATATCTACACTCCCAAACTAAGTTGCAGCAATCAAGACACTATAGTTGGATGGGTTTTCTATAAAAGTTTCATCTTGTCTTCAGTTATAAAAAGGGCATACACAATAAAGTTGCAGATATGTTATCCATAACAATCATAAATGCATCCACTATACTTAAGCATAACTCAGTATTGCATGAAAGCTACATTGAACAATATGTTGAAGATATGGATTTCAAAGATGTATATGAAACTTTAAGTCATGGAAAACAAGTAGAAGAATTTGATTGTCATGTTAAGGACCAAATCTTGTATCATTTTGGAAAGTTATACATTCCTGAAATAGAAAGAGTAAAGATAATTTGAGAGGCACACACTTCACTAATATCAGGTCACTTTGGTGTAAGTAAAACAGTTGCATAGCTGCAAATATTTTGTTATTGGCCAAAATTGAATGAGACAGTTTCTAGATATGTAAGAGGGTGTACCATGTGTGCTAAAAGCAAGCCCAAAAATAGAAAACTAGGCTTGTACACTCCACTACCAATTCCTTCTCATCCTTGGGAAAGTGTTTCCTTGGACTTTTTTAGAGGATTGCCTAAATCTAGAAAAGGTCATGACTATTATATGTTGTTGTGGATAGGTTTAGGAAAATGTGTATTTTAATACCTTGTAACAAAGAGATTATAGCTAAACAAACTGCAAAGTTATTCTTTCAGCATGCATGGGTTCATTTTGGATTACCCACTTCCATTATATCTGATCGAGATACCCGATTTGTTGGGAAATTTTGGTCAAGTCTGTGGGAATTGATGGACACCAGATTGAAGAAAAGCACAGATTTTAATCTGCAAATAGATGGCCAAACAGAAGAGATGAACAGACAGTGATCCAGTTGCTCAGAGGTTATTGTAGCAAGCATCCCACGCTTTGGGATGCACATTTATGTTATGTGCAGCATGCTTACAACTGAGTTAAACATTCTTCCACACAAAGATCCCCTTTTGAGACATGTTTTAGTTTCACACCAAGGTCTCCCTTGGATTTTGTCTTTGGTAAAGACATAGCGGTTGATGGACATAGTGATGTGGACAAGGCAACCAAGTTCATCGAACAAATCCAAGAAATTCACCAAGAAGTATAGGAACAGTTGGAAAAGAGCCAAGCCAAGTACAAGGAAAGGCATGACAAGCATTGGATGGAGCATAGTTTCCAAGTTGGTGATCAATTCTGGTTGTACGTCAGTAAGGATAAAATGCAAGCTGAAGGTAAGAAGCTGAAGCCAATAAGGTATGGACCTTTCAAGAAACTTGAGAAAATTGGTGAGAATACTTTTCCCCTTAATTTACCAGCTTACATGCACATCTACTCAGTTCTTAATGCAGACAACTTGAGACTATTTGAACCTTCATCGGTTGAAGATCCTGAAGAGCAGAGTTAGTTTCCTTCTATTGATGATTTGTTACTTGAATATCTTAATGAATTGCAGGAAGATACAGTTCTGGACAGGAGTTAGAACTACGCGCAGAGGGGATGTTGAGTACCTTAGGATTGGACTCAGAGGTTCAAAGCCAAGCAATGCAAAATGGATAGAAATTGGGCAAGCAAGGAATCAATACCATCTTTTGATTAATGCTTAAAAACAAAATTTTCGTGGTCCAAAAGATTTTTTTAGTGGGAAGGCCATGATTTGAATTGGATCCTAAACACTCTCAAAATTTTCATGACTGTTTCAAGTTATGCCAAAATATTCAAGTCTTAGAAAAGTCAAAGCTATCAGAAGGAATCCTCATAATAGTGCAGTTGTGGCTAGAGCGGAGCAACGAGGACCCTCGGTCGAGTGCGGAGACCGTTGGCCAATGGTAACGCGTGCTGGCGCAAACTTGCAAAACCATAGGCCAAATCATGAAACGGGGGTGATTTCTGATAGGTGATTAGTGCTAAGCGCTAATCGCATATTGCAGGACATCCCCCTCAGTGAAGGAAAGCCCTAAAGTACCCGAACCCGAAATGGCTATGAAATGCAAAAAAGTAATAAATTTGGTTCCGTGGATTCCACAAAACTAGCAAGATATCAGAAGGCCTTGAGGCAGTAAGCATATTTGACCAAGTCCCGTCTGATGCCACACATTGAGTGACACGTGTCTGGTGGAAGAGAGAGAAAACCTCTCACATTGGATGGGTAAATGTCATGCTACTTACCCGCCTGATGTGAATGACAACTATAGGATCTGGAGGGCCCGGATTAACAGCGGAGGTGTGTCCTGAAAAATTACCAGATTTGACAAGGTTGTACAACAAGATTACATGGGATTTGAAGTCTAATATGGATGATGCGTTGGCATAAAATTCATGTTTCGCCAGTATCTTGGAGCAAAAAGAAATAACAGTTGTTCAAATGTGTCCAAGGAACCTGACACACTCACCCATTGTAGAATAGGTGGCCACCTCCCTGTGAAGCATTACATAGGGATGATGACGCAGAACAGGGGAGTTCGAACAGACAAAGGAAGGAAAACAAGAATGTTAGGAAGTGGGAAAAAACTGACAGAAGGTAGACTGGATTTAAAGCCATGAACTGACAAAGACAGAAGGAAGCAGAAAAATAGGAAATAGAGTTAGTTAGGAGCAGAGAGAAGAAGCTGAGCTAATGTGAGGGCAACATCGAGCTAGATAGTGCCAAAGAGAGACACAGAGTCTGTGCACTCTAGAGAAAACTTGAGAGGCTCAAGCGAGCTCCTCGACATGGGCCTGTCCTGTATGAGTTTCAGATTGGTCTCATACTACTGTGACTAGTAGAGGTCAAGTACCAGTAATGAGATTCTATGCACTCAAATCATACTAATTCATATATGTTGAGTGAGACTCAAATCGAGCTCCCTATTGTAAAGAAACTCTGCTTTGAAAACATAATAGAGAGGCCACCACTGAAGGTTGGACCGAGAGACGTAGCCCAGGAGTATTGGGTGAACTCCTTATTAAACTTGTTGTGTTTACTTGTTTTCCTATTATGTTTTTCTCTAAACTGCTTCAGTGTCTGTGTATTTTGCAATCTTATCGATCTGTTGCATAAAATAACATAGGAAAATCCATGCACATGAGTCTGTAATACCTTTAATTCTTCGTCAAGGATTAATTCCAGATCACCGCGTCCTCAACCACCTCCTCCTCCTCTCCTTATACTCGTCCTTGGAAATCACCTCAACCAACATGATGGCTTGACTCCTCATGTGTATGTCCTTAAACTTAGATTGTATAAGAATCGTGAGTGTGCTCCATCATCAAGTCATAACTTCAGTAAGTTCTCTCATCATGGCCTACTAACTTATGAAAGTTGCAAAACAACTGCTTTGGGGTCTATATGTACTTTTGTAATAAATATAAATCTTCAGAGCGATGTTGGCCTCCCATTTTACAAACTACACACCACAAACTCAATCCTGGGTTTACTAGATTAAGTGCTACACTTGCCAAATAATATTTGAACACTGGCCATTGATCCTTATAATGGCCCTCTGCTTTGCATTTAATACACCACACTTTTGATCTAGTTTCTTTACCTATTTTTAGATCTTGCAATTCCAAGGGAAAAATTTTTGGCTGGCTGTGAACTTGTTGTACTCCTACATGAGTATATTCGATCAGTGAAGCTTCTAGCTTTATCGCAATCTCCGATGTTTCAACTTGAGTAGTGATATGTTGTAGTCACGTGAATATTAACCACTCTTTATGTTGTTCTGGGGGTATGTTAAATCTTACTTGTCCCATTAATACCTTGAATCATTGATCCAACTCCCACTTGGACTCAATGGTCGACTGTTTGATTTCCCTTAGCTCCATAATGCACTATGATTTTGATTTCGGTTTCTTGAATTTTGATACCAGGGCTTTCTTAATATCATCCAATGAAGTAGCTGGATTAGTCAAAAATTACTTCATGTACCATGTCAGCACTTTATCTCCTAGTGTCATGATGATTTGTTCCTTTTTTACATATTTTTCATTGATCTATCTTTCTTTCCATACTACATCAACTATGAACTAGAATTTGTCAAGATTCTCTGATCCAAGCGCTTTAAAGATAGGTAGCTTAATGTCATCAACCATTTTTCTTTTCAGGGGGCTAGGTGGAGGGGGACGGGGGTAGGGGAATTATGGGGAGGGAAATGGTGGTTAAGCGGAGTAGATGGATGGGGAATCCCAAAGATTCCCTTATTTTTCTCAACTCCTAACTTCGATGCACCTTCAGGATGGGAGGAGGAATAACGGAGGGTTGTAGGGTTACTTCCTTCTTCCTCACTCTTAGAACCACATAACAAGGGACTATATTCAGTATCAATACAGTTGTTTGGTCTGTTATCTACTGTATATCACTTCCCAGTTCATGTAGATCCTAGTCCTCGTTTAGACTTATTCCCTCTTCATCTAAAAATTAATCTAACTACATTCGTAGTATGCCCTTTTCACATAAAATCATTTTAATCCACAACGTCAAATTTTTCAAGTACGTATGTCCTGGAAGCTTAAAAAATAGTTGCTCATATTCACTATAATATATAGTCATGTCTATTTCGAATTCAATAATAAATCCTCCCATGATATTGTTAATCCAAAAATCAACATCTCATGAGATCCTATTGTTAGTATTCTTGAGTCGTTGTATCAACTCCAGGATCCACATGGTAGGCTTGTTGTTTTCGAAACAATTATTATGCATGGTCAAATTTGATACCCATTGATATAGCTCATTAGAAACCATCACAAAGAAGATATCATGTTGTTTTATGTGGAGATACTTCTGCAACCAGGCTTCAATTGACATTCACAAATTTCTATTTTCGTAAATTGAAAATTCTTTCTCTTTTTCTCAACCCACTCCTAGATTTCATTCTTCAATGAACACTAAAACATATCACTGAAATAGATTGTGGTTCTCATAGTAGAACCATTTGTTGGATTAAAGGGCTTGGACCTAGGTTCAAAGTGTACTACACACCAAGAAAACCCTAAACCACTAACCCCTTCAGCAACGACTTGCAAGCCGATCAGAGTCTCACCAGAAGCGGTTATCGGAGGTTACAAAACTAGGTTTCTGTATCCAATGGGATATGTGTGTTGTGGCATCCATTTGCTTACTTATGTTTTATACTTGTCTACAACTTTGCATATAGAAAACACTTCACGCAGATGCTTTACTTCATAGATTTTTACTTATTGCATAAACATATAAGAAAATAGTATAACATGTATTCTTTCGCATAATTCAGTAAAAATCATGCATAACAGTATGTAGAAACACAGATAATGAACATAGATACACAATATTTTTCCAAAATTCTTCTTCTTTATTAAGATAGATCTTTAATACATACAACTTCTTTGACCTACACACTCAGCTGCAGGTGGTCTGCACACTCATCTGCAGACTCTTCTAGGCCTCTGCACACTCAGATGTGGAGACTTTCCTTAAGGCCCAAAATATAGACTAAAGAGACAAAGTATGATCAATGATTCATCTATGACCTAGCTATCCTTGACAAAGTATTACATCTCCTTATATAGATTCCATTACTACAAAACTATGGTCCATATACTATGTATTTGACAAAACAATGAACTAACACCTGATTCCCATTACACAATAAGGGGCTTTGACCCACCCAAAAGCCCCTAGACACTGGGCGATGAAAATAACTCTACGGGCTCAACATGATACACTCCTTAAAATGTGGAGTCTTTGACCAAAATTGGACAAAGTTGGGTTGCACCCAACTATTTAGAATCAGTAAAAATAAAAGGAAAGAATGATGGAAAAACAATCAACCAAATACGACCATAACCAGACCCCTACTAGCCATGATATGGATTTCATCAAACACATCATCAACATGTAACCTACAGGTGTAAACAACATAATTAAGTGTAGGGATCTCCTACTTATCTAAGAATCACTATGAACCATTCTTCGTTCGTGTCAATTGCCACATTATTGTCTATTAGGTCATAGACAAATTATCCATTCATATACAAGTTAAAACATGTCAAGAACCATATATAGATGATGTCATAAAATATACATGTTATCACCAAAAAATTGATCATCTAGCCTAATATACTAGATGGATCGAAGTACACCATGTACAACCAATGTTTCCATAGTAAATTTGCTTTCACTATGAGAAATTACTTAATAAACCACATTTGTTAAGTAATTTATAATTAAACCCATGAAGAATAATTAAATAAATCACTATTTATTTAATTATCTTCTAGGAATAATTAATTAAACTATTGTTTAATAAATATTCCTTACCATATTTGACCCAATTATGAAAAATAAATAGATAAATCATTAATTTCTTATTTTTCTCTAGGAATAATTAATTAATCACTAATTAATTATTATTCCTTTTCATGTTTGACTAAATCCCTTATGAATAACTAAATAAATCATTATCTCTTTATTATTCCTGAAGCAATTTCTTGAGAAGATAAATAAATCACTTATTTATTTATTATTTCTAAATAAAATATTAAATAAATTTCCCTCCAAACCAAATATAATAAAATATACCAAGTGGTTATTCCAAGAATGGGATTAATAATATTTTATTATTTGTCATTAGTTGAGGATAACTCAATATTTTGTTATAAATAAAAGGGTTTTCCATTCATTATTCACTTTTGATTATTTTCATTGTTGCACTCATTGATGTAATTCAGATTATTTTCATCGTCGCACACCATTTCTCTACCATTTGAGTTCCCATTACGCTCAAACATTTTATTTGTTCTATTTACACATTATAGAGGAGAGAGACTCTCCACAAGCTGAAGACATTTGAGGATATCCAAGAACCCATCTCATAGAGGGGTACTAGTAACATTTATTTGTTCCCTTCACAAGTGTTATAATAAAATCGGTTCTTTGCATATTTGGTTTCCATTGGATGATTGGAGTTATTACTATTTCTTTTTGTTGTTTAACTATGATTGTGGCATAGATCAGGACTTTCGTAGGTTTTGTTTCTATCAGTTGTTGTAGATCTAGAATGTTTATCAGTGATTTATGTTATTGAGACCATTTGTCATCCATAGTCTTAAGAAGGTTCTTTTCGTACATCTTTGAGAAAAAAACACTATAATGAAATTGACGACTCCACTGGTTTTTTACTTCAGATCTAGAAACCTAGGTGACCTTTAGTTTTCAGCTTAGGATTTCTTCTTTTTTCAGTCTCTTAATGTTTTTTACTAGTTTCTTAACCCTAGATATGTCAAATTTCTAACTCGCAAAAGTTTTTTGGTCTTTTTCGTAGGTTATAGGAGCCAACTAGGATAGAGACAACAAATTTTCTCGAGTCTTGCTGACTAGGAATTAAGGAGTAGAAATCACACTTTTTTGCCCAAAATGTGTGATCTATAGTCCAGAGTACACCTTTCAGCAGAAAAAGTGTGATCCCCCCTGAAATCAGGTCAGTACTTGTGATTTTTAGGGTTTCTAGGTTTTTGTCAGATCTATTTCTGGGTTTTGTTGAGAGATGTCTACTAGGTTGCTTGACCTCTATCCCATCCCTATTAGGCCTTAGTATACTCTGATTTACTCACCGAAGTGGAAATCAACCCCCTAGGGCTTCAAGTACGCTTCCACCTTTATAGGAGGAGTTTAGCTGAGTAAGTAGTCTGAGTTTCTACAACACTTTCAACCATATTTTCCAAATCTATACCCTTTTTTTTTAGATTTCCAAATATAGTTTGTTTCCATCCATAGTTTCATATTAAACCTTGTTTGGTCACTGCCCTTAGGGTCCTATCGGCTTCCCTAGGTTTTTCACCCATCTCCCTATCTTTTTGAAGCAATCTTCCTCTTTGTTTTTTTGCTATAGATGAACCATTTTCCAGCAGCCTAGCATCATTTGATCCCAGTCACACCGCATATCGTGACCATGTTTAGACCCACAGCTAGTGTAAGAACCCAACCTGGTGTTGGCTTTAGTTCTACCCCAGTGATCACATCGAGCGAAATAGTCTCAAGAACTATTTCGGCTGCCGCCAAGCTCCCTTTTATGGCTCGGTTAAGTCTCCTAGATTCTAACCAGTTGATAAATGATATAATACACCACGATGTTGGTTGGCCTGCTATGCCGACTAAACTTCCCTCAGACATCCCAAAGTTTGAGGGTAATTTTGTATAGGACCCTATCAATAATGTCTGCTCCTTCCACATGTGGTGTTCATCTGACTCCATTACCAATGACTCCATTCATCTTCAGCTATTCCAATGCACGCTCAATGGAGATGTTGTAAAATGGTATGTAGACTAGCTCATCACATCTCATTCTTTTTTCATGATTCTTGCTAAAGCATTCCTCTCATATTTTCATTTACGTCTCCAATATGACATTGGTATGGATCTATTGACCTCATTCTGTTAGTCCTCCACCACTCACCTCTTCGACCATGTTTAAGAGTGGCATAGAAGGAGGATCACATGTCATACCTTGCCCTTCAAAGATCGTGTTTATATAGATTGGTTTCTTAGGATCCTTTTATTGCCCATTGGTAAAGATGTTGCATCCCATTTTCCTTAAACAGAGAAAGAAGCTCTCCAAACTACTCTGAGATATGATGTGATTTATGGGCAATCTGGTTATGTCTATACCGTCATTCCAGACCTTCCCTATTCTGGAGGTGCCAATGCACTGAGGGCATATCACGCCATCGACAATATCATTGGAACCATTTCACATCCTTCGCCATAAACTTAATAGTTATAGCTATCTGCAGGGGACACCAGTTCCTCCAACAACACTTATGCCCCTCCTCCTAACAACATGTTTTCAGGGCCACAACCTATCTACCAAACGTTGCTCCTCCCTATGCACAAACAAGTGCTCCAACCCCTCAAGCATTAGTGCCATAATCTCGCATGCATCCTCAGCCCTAGTAGCCACCACCCCCTCAGGATCAAGTGTTTGCATAGGAGAGTAAGACAAATCCCCAAAATTTGAAGAAAAGGAATAAGGGGAAGGGTAACAAGGGTAACCAGGGTATCAAAGTAATCAACAGAGTGAACCCCAGGGGAACCAGCCTAACACCAACAACCAACAATAGGGCTACCAACCCAAGCAAAACAAGGTTATACGTAAGAACAAGCCTTGTGCATGTTGTGGTGTACATGGCCATTATACACATGAGTGTCCTCTTTTACCCTAGATGTGCCAAATGTGGGAAGATCAAGAAGCTTCTAGATTTCAACAATCGCATCAAAAACCTACACCATCTCAACCAGCAGTGCTCGCAAATCCTTTCCCTCAACAAGGATTTGTTGTTGCTAAGCCTCAACCAGGTCAGGTAGCCCATCTCCCCCAACCTTTTGGTCCTGGTGACTTCCAGATCTTCATGATGAATTTTGATGAGGTTAACCCCTCCGATATCAACCTGCAAACTCAGTAGAATCAATATAACCATCTGTCGACTTTGTTGAGCGATAAAAGGTGTCTTTTTAATTCCTAATTATCTTCACATTAATTGTCAACTCAGGGATGATTTTTTATTTCAAGAGTGTACTCAGTTTGAGGCAGCTATTTACTCAAGAGTAATGTTTTGCAATATAGTTCTTAGAATGCAAAAGTAAATAAATGTTGGAAACAAAATTTAATTGTAATGGCAAGAAACTTAGATGCTCTGCAACTAAATCATTCACTCAAACAACCACCGATCAAGGATACAGTAGCAGTAACTCATCTCTCTAGAGATTGATGCAATTGAAATCAAACTGGAGTAAGACAACCAATCTTGTAATGAGGAAGTAATAACCATTGTTCTCTACAACTGACAATCCTTCTTTAAGGCAATTAAAAGGAAATAGATATTGAACTAAAGCTGTTACTGAAAGTAAACTAGGAAAACTTTTTAAAAGAAAACTCTTTGCAATTAATCAACAGAAATGAATAGCAAAGTAAATGGACAACAAACTGTAATTAAAGGAATTAAACAATGAATCTTATTTAATAAATCTAAACAACAACTCTAATTAATGGAATCAAATAACCAATCCTATTGACCAACAATCTGTAATGAATACCAATCAAACAAAACAACAAGTGGAATGAAACCATAATTGAAATAGAACAGTGAAGCTCTATTAATGCATTAACAAGATAAATTATATAGTGTTGAGATTCTTGTTAAATAATAAAATTATAACAATGGGATTCGTTAATATAACACACTGATATCAAAGCAATTAAACAGCAAACCGATTAACATGCAAACTGTAATAAAAGAAAATATGAACTATCTCACAAAAATAATGAAGTGGTAGAGATATAAATAGCAGATTGATCCACCAGGGCCAGGCCCTCAACCACCAATGGAATGCCACTGAGCTACTGCAGAACTAAGAAGATAAACGAAAACATGTTCTTGTATTAATCATGCATAACAACATTTACAAACAGTCGGTCTCTATTTGATCAATGAGAGTCGATGGGGAATTATATAATTACAATAATAAATCTCTCCATCTCTCAGCCATCCTCCCTCCTGAATCTCTAATTCTGAAATCATAATTCTGAATCTCCTTCTCTGATCTCTGTTTTCATTTAAATAGAGAGAGCAGAGCGCAGTTACAACAAAGATAATTACAACATGATTTCTATTACAAATTTGGATTGTTTCTAACCAATTTATCAATAAGAAAATATATTTCCATCCATCTTTCAACAAGAACAAGGCAAATTTGGCTTTACAGCTGAGATTTGGAGAACGGATGCAACAACAAATTTGAGAAAATCATTCTCAAAGAACCCTGGGTTTCTCTCAATACGAGCTGAATTTGGGCAAACCATTCTTCATTAAAGTTAATTTGGTCCATTTTGGAAAAACCCTTGTTCCAGATTTTCCAGATTCGTCTTCATTTGCCCATAATCTCAACCGCAAAACTGTCACTCTTATTCCAATGAATTTCTGAGTTGGAATATTTAATGATCAAATCTTTAGTCTGGAAATTATCTTAGAGGCTAAAAATCGTGAGTAATGTTACAACCAATTTATTAATAAACCATCATTGATAAAATTATGCATAATAATCATCAATTTATTAAAAATAAAGGAGAATAAATAATATTCATCCATAAGAGCATAAATCATTATAAAATGGATTTATTAATAAATTATAATAAATGACATGATAAAGAAGAGTAAAAATGGATGAAATAAGTGTTAAAAAGTGGTCATATTCATGGCCCAACACACTCCCACATTGAATATATTGCATGTCTTCATGCAACCCAAAGACAAAACCCATGTGTTAACCAAGAAATATAAAAATTGTTCATCCCAGCTCATGAAATGGATAGAATAAATGAATTCTTCCTTAATTAATGAATATTCAATTTTAGCAATCTTGATGAAGGCATAACAATCTTTACATTGACGTTCAAGTTATGTGCATATGAAGTTGCAGCAAAATATGATATAAATGACAGAAAACTTCATTAACTATTTTCTCAAAAACTACAAACCAGATTTTGTTGAAATTTGAAAGTAGATTTCTACTATATTAATGCTTCTATGATCCAAACATCAAATCGTTTTGATGCACGAATTATGGGATATAAGAAAAATGACTATAGGTGAGAGTATATGATTTCCAAAATTTTATGAACTAATTTAACTTGAAATTATCTACGTTTGTGTATTTTAATAATACGTCTGTGTTTTCCAAATATCACAAGAATTGAGTTCATAGTTTTAAAAATATGTGGAAATCAATTTTTGCACTGTGTAAAAATGAAATTGTATGCCTTAAATGAGAAAGAAAGTAGACAACATCCATCATGGTAGCAATTCCTCATCCTCTCTAAATGATTAGCATGCCCTCATGCAATGCTAGGAAAAAAAGTGAGGTGGTTGCTACCATCTGTTGAATTCAATGCTTGGTGTAAAACAACATGGAATAAGGGAGGGGTTGAGAATGAATAAGAATAGCAATGGATGATAAAGAATATGAATGACATTGTTATAAGAAATAAATGAATGAAAACAACACTCCCCCAAACTAAAAGATGATATGCCGTTGAAAAATGGGAGGTGGTAAAGATGTGGAATGAAGGATGATAAATAATGTTCAAAATGGATTTTCATGAAATTCTTCTAAATTCATAATAAATTAGAAAATTATGTTATTTTACCTCAAGTTTTACCTCCAAAAAGAAAAATGTGGAATGACATATATGTACTGGCATTTGTTGAAGCTACTTTAGGTAGAGTAGGTGTTGAAAGTGATGCAAAAGGTGAAATCTAGTCAAGCACATCATGTCTGAACAATTGTTCATGTTCGCGAGTTGGTCAAGCCTCTGCTGTTAGTTGCAATAGTGCAGTCATGCTGCAAATAGAGTTCCCCCCCATACTTGTTGTTCTTCTGTAAGCAAATCACTATTTTCCATATAATGTGCTTGAATCCATAGTGTTAGTTTTGAATAGCAACAGATTAAGATGCATGCAAAAATTGCAATCAGGAAAAAATTTCGTATACATGCAATACTAATGTTTTGTCAAATCAACAGGTTGATGGAAAAGTGCAGTAATCATATCTCATGCTATCCCATAATGCATACATTCCCTCCTCTAAGTGGAAAAGGGATTCCATGACCATAAAGCCTATGAAAAGTGTTATGCTGACGACAAGGCAAGGGAATGAACAATACAAAAGTAAATGAAGCAGAGTACACATATCAATGAAAGGATGGCGAGAGTTATGGTTATAATGAGAGCATAGTGTATAAAGATAGTTATGAATAAAAGATAGGACGCTTTGGACTGATGATAAGTTATGAGACAAAGAAAAAAGGACAACAATATGCCAAAAATATGCTTTACTGACGGTATTCTAGCTGAAAATTGATGTGATTGATCGAAAATAATTTCTCATGTGTAAAAGTTCAAAATAGGGAAAATTAAGGAAATAACTTCTCTAATAAAAAGAATAAAATAACTAAATGGTATTATAGTAATAATTGACGATAAGATATAACTTCAATACCATAAGCAGAGCCTCTACTGCCAACAGGTGTCCATAGCCTCGACAGGGTTGCTTTTTAACCCATATGAGCCAGTATCCACAATTTATAAATGGAGGGTTCCAGTGTTGTTCTACAGAAGAGATTAGTGTGCGGGCGTGGTAACCAGATAACTACACTACCATTCACTGGGATGTAGTAAAAGTGATTAGGCTGGCTCGTGATGATACCTCCTGTTCCAAGATAATTTGGTTATCCAATGGATTATAACCCTTGTGTGGTGGCCATAATGGGAATGTCACTTTGTTAAAACCTTATGAACATGGTAGGCTGGCTCGTAATAAGACCCCTTATCCTCCATCTGTGAACAAAATTATGTTGTTATTACACATTTTTATGATAAAAAGAGGGAGGATCAGTACTCCTTAAGAGCAGGGATGGTGGAAGAAGTTGAACATGTCAATAGAAAAAAGATACCCATAATGTCATTTATTATAGACAGAGAAGATTATAACTAGGAAAGGTGGAACTAGCGTGGTATTAAGATGATCAATCAATATCATGTACAACATAAAACAATGCAGTAAAGTAGTATATAAATAATTGTGTCCCTTTCGAAAAGAATCTATCATCAAGAAACTGTCATGTTAAAGATCATAACATGAATGATATTAACTCGCTTCAATAGAATCCATAATTCTTGTCCTCATAAAAGTAGTGTAAGTCATGCCATGAAGGGGAATCAGTAAGATGTAGTTGAGATGAACTAGAAATAATCCCACAAGAGGAAGGAAGGGTTTCTCTCAAAAATACTCCCAAAGTGTTGCTTCTTTGAAGGAACAACAAAAACACTGAAAAAGGTGTTGTTTCTTGTAGGGAACAGTAAAGAAAATGCATGTTAGAAAGTGTTGTTTCCTAAGAGGAACAACAAAAAATGCGAGAATGTTGTTCCTTTGAAAATGAACAGCAAAAACGTGAAATTTTTGTTCCTTCGGAAAGGAACATCAAAAATGTGAAAGTGCAGAAGTGTTGTTCCTTTCCAAAATGAACAAAAAAAAATGTGAAAATGGAGAAGTGTTGTTCCCTTCAGAAAAAAATAGCAAAACATGAAAGTGCAGAAGTGTTGTTCATTTCAGAAAGGAACAACAAAACGTGAAAGTGCAGAAGTGTTGTTCTTTGAATAAGGAACAACAAAAATGTGAAAGCACAGAAGTGTTGTTCATTTGCAAAGGAATAGCAAAAACGTGAAAGTGCAGAAGTGTTGTTCCTTTCAGAAAGGAACAACAAAAATGTGAAAGTGCAGAAGTGATGTTCTTTTTTAAAGGAACAACAAAAATGTGAAAGTGCAAAAGTGTTGAACCTTTGAAAAGGAATAGCAAAAATGTGAAAGTGCAGAAGTGCTATTCCTTTCAGAAAAGAACAACAAAAATGTGAAAGTGCAGAAGTGATGTTCCTTTAAAAAGGAACAACAAAAATGTGAAAGTGCAGAAGTACTGTTCCTTTCAAAAAGGAACAACAAAAACGTGAAAGTGCAGAAGTGTTGTTCCTTTCAGAAAGGAACAACAAAAACGTGAAAGTGCAAAAGTGTTGTTCCTTTCGGAAAGGAATAGCAAAAACATGAAAGTGCAGAAGTGTGGTTCCTTTGAAAAGGAACAACAAAAACATGAAAATGTAGAAGTGTTGATCCTTTGAAAATGAACAGCAAAAACGTGAAAGTGCAGAAGTGTTATTCCTTTGAAAATAAACAATAAAAATGTTAAAGTACATAAATTCCGTTCCTTTTCAAAAGAACAACAAAAACGTGAAAGTGCATAAGCGTTGTTTCTTTAAAAAGGAACATAAAAAGTGTGAAAGTGCGGAAGTGTTGTTCCTTCGGAAAGGAACAACCAAATGGGAAAGTGTTGTTCGTTTGGAAAGGAACAACAAAATGTGGAAGTGTTATTCCTTTGAAAAGGAACATTAAAATGCACAATCATAGAATGCAAGCACGCAAAGGACGAATTAGTTGTTCACGACATTGATGCTGAGGATGGGTTACAATTTGAAGAAAGCAACACCTGAAACATAACATATAAGAGATATCAGAAAAAAACAACATTTTATTTAAAAATAGTATGTAAATAAATAAATAAAGTTGCAACAGTTATGATGTTATGTAAAAAAATGATCTCTTTGAAAAATGTTTTGGTAGCAGTTGTTATCTCAAAATCAGGCCTTG
This sequence comes from Pinus taeda, assembly GCA_000404065.3. Lineage (NCBI taxonomy): Eukaryota > Viridiplantae > Streptophyta > Pinopsida > Pinales > Pinaceae > Pinus > Pinus taeda. The sequence goes on from APFE030561988.1 coordinate 18,621, forward strand.
GAAGGCTGCAAACTAGGAAGACTTCAAGTAACTATTTCAAACCTACTTTAAGATAAGGCTTAGCCTCCCCAACTTGAGAGAGCTCTCTCAAAGGATTAAAGGTTTTTGATTATGATCAAGATGGCTAAATCTTGTGAAACAAATAAAAATGAAAATGGTGGAAACACAACTAACAAGTATCCATTGGGCTTATGGAGTTATATATGATTTAGTGTTACCAGCAGGGTTGGCTTTGCATAGAAGTCAAGGCATTCAGATTTCAACGAAACACATAGAAGGCAGTTTACGAGTATATGAAGGAAATTAGAGCACTGCTAGTGATTTCTAAGTAATCACACACTCATAACATTGTAGATAACATGAAGAAAACAACAAAAGAAACTCATCACATTGAACTCTTTATGATTCTTGAGAAGCATAAGCCAGTACTGTATTACTAAAAAAAAACAAAGTCTTTACATAGGCCAAATATCAGAGATTTCTTTTTTTATAAATTTCCAACCCTGAGTACATTGCTCTTTCTCCTATTTATAGAATTCTTTACATAGCTGAGATTCCTCCTCCAGCATGAGGGGAACTCGAATTCTACTTCTTATGACACCTATTCAAACTTTAAAACTAACTAATAAATATAACTGACTGCTAACTAGCAGTTTAAGAGACCTAAGACAATTAGGATTCTATCTCTACATCATGCTGAACATAGCATTTATTACAATCAACTCTCGTTCTCTAACAAGTGGTCTCCTTCAATTTAGCTGTGGTGGATGTTCAAATCTCCATACTGGTTCTCAACGTTTTATCCCTTTACTGTTGCTGAGAAGTGGGAAACTACCCTTGTTTTTATGCTTTTGGTTTCTTCAGAGATATTCAGAAGTAATTAACCATGTTGATCTTCATGAATCAGTCAACAATCCATTAGAGTGTCATGTACTTCATGTGCTGTAAGCCTTTCCCATGTACATGTGTGATGACAAAAACTTTTTAACGCTGATTAAAAAAGTCTTCAAAATTTAGTTGATTGAACGTTAATTATGCAGCTTCAGCAGTTTCGTAGCGTGCTATGAAACTGCTGTGTATTATGCGTCTTTACCAGAAGTTTCGTAGCGCGCTACGAAACTGCTGTGTAATTGTAGAAATTTTGAATAATTTAGCACATATTCAATGGAGATTATCCTGATCATGTACTATTGCGGAAAACATACACAATACATAAGCTCCTCTACGTTGATCATCAATATAGCAGCATCAATAACAATAAAACATCAAGAGCATTCACACATTAACACAGTATGTATCCCGGGGAAAGCATCTCGCTAAAAACCCCAACTATCTGTATATTAATGATTGAGTCATGTAACATTACACAGCATAATACTTCTCACAAGTATCTCCACCTCTGTTACACACAATACAGCTCAGATCTGAATCAATCCAAATCTCCTCCACTGCTTGCCTGCCTCCCTGCTCAATACCTGCTCAAGAACTGATGAGAATGCCAACGAAACCACGTAGTCACTACGCTAAATCACGTGAGCACAAGCTAAAAAATGGGAAAATACGTGGGAAAACTCATTGGCATACTCAATCCTTGATTGTGCAAGATCTGATGCACAACTATAGTCACAACTGATAGCAATCTGATTCTCTAACACCTGTCCCTGCTGAACTGAACATGCACTGACATGCAACTGAGTTAACTGATGTATTCATTAGTTGTATTATGAGTTAATAACTTGTGAACTAATTAATAACTAATTCACCCAACTCATCTCTAGTCTATTCGCCAGTTAGACTAAATACAACCAGTTTAACAAAGCTAAACTGAACACAAATCCATCAACTGCACCTCCAGTCCACTAAACTCAACTCACTTGAGTTCTAACTAAAGTCCTGCATGTAAATATTAGTCATCCCATAGGTAACCACGTATTTCCTTCTAGGATCTGCATGTACCACATCCGTAGCTCATCCTGAAGTGCTCCAAGAGAATAAGACAAAGTTTATAGTCTAAATATTATTATGAGCTAATAATATTTGACTGTTCTATATTTAGACTGAGCAGTGACTCCGCTGTGGTGTCACTCCACTGTGGTCTAAAAATAGAAGTCCATCTATTTTTTCCAACTTGATCAATCATCCATAAACAGCAACCTGTAATCTATAGACATGATCGATATGTCTAAAAATAGACTTGCGCCAAAAATAGCCTGCGGGCCCACTTAGTGAAGGCGACTCTTTTCACTAAGCTCCATCATCTTGTTGCAATCTCAACAAGGCTTCTAAGGATCAATTGGTAGGTTTCTTAGTGTTAGGTTTGCACAGTGTTAAGCCCTTGGTTAGTGAAAGCTTGGAGCTCTCTCATATTCTCTCTCTCTCACTCTTGGTCACTTATAGTTTTTCTTGGAGCACTCTATTTTGGAGCAAGGAAGGGAACAACAAGAAAAGGAAAGGAAAAGCAAGCAAGGATCAAGGAAAGGAAAGCAGGATCAAGCAGCCTCAACAAGAATACTTGCGGGTAGCCTTTTGCATGTGTGATTTCCGGGCTAGTTTGGACATGCATGGCTTTGCATGTTGGTGTATGGTTCTCTTGTTGTTGGTGGCATGGATTTTTTGAGTTAGGACAGAGTTTTTAGCCTAGCCCTTCCTTTTTCCAGATGCCATGGTGTGTTGCGATGTTGATCTTGGTTTTGAGCTTTAGAATTGCCAGATGGATTTCAGAATCCAGGGTAGAGATGGTCTCAAGGTTCATTCCCAAAGGCCTAAGAATCCCTTGATTGGTTTTGGCGGGATATATGGTAAAGTCTACAGGAGCAGTCTCGGTTTAGGGCCTAGTGATCTGGGTTTGGATTGTTGTAAAGCCTAAGAGACATGGAGATGGAAAATTCCTCAAGGATGGTGAAGGATTCTGGATGGCATTCCAAGTTCAGTTCAATTGTGATCAGAGCACCGGTTTTGGTGTGATCATGGTTTGATGAGGGTTGAGGTGGTTTAACCTCTGGATTCCCTTGGTTGTTCTTGGAACGGTTGTTTCATGAGATCCCACATTCATGCTTGGAATATGGCACGGGGGTGGCTGGCTGAGAGAAAGATTTTATTCAGCCATGTCTATGGTCGGGTGGTACATGGAAGTCCCGAACCTGGTCAGATTTGCCTATGAGTAATAAAATCTAGGTTCTCTTAATTTTTCACTAATTTTTATGTGGATTGAATGGTTGTCTTATCTCTGATATTTACATGGTTTTATGCTAGTTATAAGCATGGTTGAGTGATTGGTGTATGTCGTGGTTATTTCATGTATTTACTTGTAACTATTAAATTGATGGATGCAAGGCCTAATTGATGATTTTTTAGCTCAATGAAGAAGGAGGTGGTCCTTCTGGTTATGTTTCATGAGTGGTTTTACTCATGTATGCCCTACTTTGTATCCTAGACCTATAGGTTGCATATTTACTAAGTGTTTGACAAAATGTCTATCATGGTTAGGCTTGGTTAGGTCAAGTTGTTCATCAAGTTTTGTGGTAGAGGATTTTCCTTGGTGTCATTTAATGTCTTGGAGAGTCTCATCAAGTTCTAGCCATTGGTTTGGAGGCTAGCCCTGAAAAATTTGCTTAAATCTCGTAGTATCTAGCACAAAACTGGCTGAGAGAGACTGTATTCTCTCCCTTGCAGGCACTATGGGAGAAACTATAGGTTTATAGTCACATGCATGTCTTGTCATGGGAATGACTCTGGGTCTAATTCATCGAAATTCTAGGTTAAATCATGGGTTTGGCACTCGGAGTGGTGGGTTAGCTACTGCGGGTCCTGAAGCACCTGAGGGAGGTCTGTAAGGTCTTGTTTAGTCGATTCCACTTCCTTAAGGTCACATAGGAGGTCTAATCCAATCATAGTAGCCTATCTTCTCATGTTTACCCTTGTTGGCATGGTTAGTTTGGGTAGACCTAGGAGGGGGTGTTATAGAGTGGTACTAGAGCATGGTTTACCCCTTAGACTGGATGGGTTGTGTGTGTTGGTCATGCATGCATGTTGGTTGCATGTGTGTCTCTTACACTTACATTCCATGTGCTTGTTGCATTGCATAAGGTTAATCATGGTTGTAGTAAGGTTGTCATGTGGAACTTGAAGTTGATTTTATGGAATGCATTGTCATGAGTATATGACTAGTTACATGTTGTTATATGTTGCTTGAATACCTTATTGTATGTTAGGTTGAATTCTTGTGTGTTTGATTACATGTATCAATCTTGTAGGTTGGTTACAAGAATTGATCGCTTATGCTCGACTACATGTGTTCATACGTATGTGTAATTGATTAGGCATTGCTTATGCATGTTGATAGTTATATTTGGAAATGTGTACAATGGAGTAATGGTTGTTGTCATGCATGAGGTCATTGCATGTATTGTTGATATGGCCTTGCATTGATGACTCGACTCTAGCTAGAATGATGTGAATATGGTTTGGTAATCATATGTTATATGTCTATATGCAGTTATGGTCTTGGTTATAGTTATGCATGAAATGTAGGTCAAACATACCTTGTGAAGTCATGGTATGCAATTTAGGTCATCATGGTGATATTGGTACATTATGATGCTAATGTGTTGGCTAAGATAGAGTAGGAGATGCAGATCCTCATAACGAGGTTGTAGCATTGGACTTTGGGGTAAGAGCAGATCATCATACAGGTATTGTATGTTGACATGCAAGTATGTAAGTTGAGAATTTTTATATGCAGTAGGGTTATATACATTAAGTTTATGTACATGTCTTTTGATGTTATGGTTACATTCATGATAGATGTTAGTTGATTAGTGTAGTTATATACACATGTGTAGGATAGTCAAGAATGATAGTAACATGTAGTTGTATGCATTTCTATTGTTGTTTTAGATAACCCAATGATTATGTTATATGTTATTGATAAAGTATCTTATAGGTTGACTTGATGTTGTTATATGATAGTTAAATTGATGATTAGGGTTACTGCATTTAATATATTGATGTTATATGTATCATACTAAGTTGGATTGGCCTATCCAGATGGTTATGGTTATGACATTCAGGCATGATTCGACTTATTGTGTTGCATTGTGTTGTACTAATCTAGACCGACCATAAATATGTGATTGTTGTGCATAAATGATAATTGTGTGTGAGTTATGATGTAAACATGTTAGCTAGTAACTATTTTGGGTATCATGATCTTATTTATGTTTGATTTGATATCTCATGAAGTTATATCATGCTAACTAGAATGATTGTGCAGATAAGATTGCCTCCCCTGAGATACATTAATGTATGAACTTGATTATGTCATCTACCTTTTTCTTGACTATTTGATTATGACATCTATTTGGTGTGTGAGTGGTTGGTGTCTAGTTGATTTATTTAACATGGTATGGTTGCAATTTGGTGGAATGTTTGATGAATTGCATGGTATGAGTATGTGTTCAAATGATTATTGCACTAACACATGTGCATTGAGACAGTTGATACATACTTGAATGTAGTTGACAGTTGTATCATTATGTCTAATGACTATGAGTTGACTATGAGTTATGACACGAATATTAGTCCTACTAAATTTTGATTTCGAACTAATATATATGATTATCTTGATAGTTGGAACACATGGTGAACATGTGTGAGCAATTGCAGGGTAACATGTTAGGTACTAATGTGACGAGGTAACACTTGATGTGTTTTAAAACTAACAAGTTGAGTTATGTGGCAGCACATAGTAAGCATCAATTACAACCAGGAAAAAAGGTAAAAGGAAGAAATTGGACAAGAATTCCTTTGGTTATGTTTGGAAACCCTAATTCCAAATGAATTAGTGTTTTGCATACAAGAATTCTTCTTTGTTAGTGTCAGTAAAATCTGCCTATCACCAGTCATCAAATATTCTTTTACCAAGTTTTTTTAGGAGTCTCAAAGTCAAATTTTATCATGTCACTAGGCATTCAGAATAAAATCTGGTCACTGGTTAGTGTGTCTATGATTATTTCCACTCCTTCAATATTTCCATGTCTAATCACTGCCATTGCTTAGTTGGATGTGCCATTATTGAACAAATCAACATCATCACTTCAGTCATGTCACCATGGTCTTCATTCAGCTCAGTGTCTCCATTAGGTCATTAGGGTTTCAAAGTGACCAAAATCGCATTTCATGCATAAAATCCGGCAAAGGGGGAGTGGTAATAAGAAATTATCTTTAATAAATTTGATATCAAGTGTAATTCTATGTTTCATATGTAATAACTAATTCAAAGTTCTAAGTTTTAAAGGCTGCAGTTTAGAGTTCCAAAAGATTCAATGTCTCAAAAAAAGGCCATAAAGTTACCAAGTTTCAAATATCAGAGATCATAAAGTGTCAAGGGTCCAAATTTAAGTTTAAAAGGGTAAGAGGAGTTGTTTTTTAACTCATTTTCACTTTCATAATTCCAAGCATCTCTCAGTTACTATCGTGCAAGAAGCAAATTTTGTGAAAATTGAGCGTTTTGTTGTATTCTAAGAGAAATGTGACCCTTCTGAAGTGAAACGTGACCCTTTTGAGTAAATTGCGACCCTTCTATGTAAGAGTGTGACCTTTCTATGGAGCGCAACCCTTCTGTGAAGAAGTGTGACTCTTTTAAAGAAAGTATGACCTTTCTAAGCAAGAGTGACCCACGATGCTACTCTTTGGGGAATTCACATTATAGGGATTTCTTATTGTTTTTAAGGGGATTTTCAACTTCTTCAAACTTGCAAAGATCATTCAAGGACTCTTAAAGCTTCTATAAGCAATAAGTGGGAATCTACACCATCCTTTCAAAGATTTTCTCAATGTGAATTAATTGTTTCTTAGGGTTTTCTCCAACAAATTCTTGGTGAATGAAACCTAGCTTCTATTGATTTACCACTATCATCTATCATCTAGAAAACCCTAAATTTAAAATCTCCTATCATTCCACCATTGATTTTCCATTGATTTCATCAAACCTAGCCTCCCACTAAATTTTCACCTTTGAGAAAACTTCCACGTCAGTATTATCAACATCATCTGGCTAGTGTTTTACCATTAAACAAATTTAATGGAGAGTGAAAGAGAGAGTTAAAAGAAAGTGCATAAGGGAGGGCATCATTCAAGGTTTGAGCCATACAACCTGAGAGAAATCAATGCTTCTCCTTTTTCCCAAAATTGTTTCAGAAATGTTAGTTGTATGAAGTTTTGTGAGCAGGTTGTACAGTTTGGTTCTCATGTCCCTTTGACAAGTATCTTTGCCCAAAATTTCAACATAGATAAAGTTTTCATAGCAGGTATTAAGTTCACTATCTCAGCAATTATTATTTCTTCAGCCACAGGTATTCCAAATCATGGTGACACCTAGTTCAAAAGCATGGAATTGTCCCTTGATGATTATAAGATGTTCCTAAAAACTAATGTCAGAGAGACTTCTGAACATGTTTTTCCTTTTAGACATTTGCTTAACAAGTATGCCCCTCTAATGAAGCTTATCATGAAGTATTTTACATGTGAAGGCAGATTCTCCAGATTATATAGGTATCATGTCAGGTTACTTATGCACTTCACCTCTACAAGAACACTTAATTTGTGCAACTTTCTGTCTAAGAGTGTGGTGAAGATTACTAAAAAATTCACACCAGGGGACAGCCTCATATCACAAATTTGTTTCACCATAGCCTGATCAAGATTGTGTTTATGCATAAGCCCTTAGTCAAGCAAATCACTTGGGAAACCTTTTTGGATAAATTAAAGACTGCTCCTGCCATTAGTCCCACTGTTTCTCCTAGCAAAACAACATCATCAGGGTCTAGTTTCACAAGGTCAATGAAGAATGGTTCAAAAAGCAAACAAGAAAAGGTTTTAGAGGAACTTAGACCTAAGTTAACCAAGACATATCAAAGAGCGAACATGCTTTTGTTTTCTCCAAAGAGTATGGAAGGGGCCAAGCCTTCTACATCAGCACAATAGGGATCACATTTACAGGATGAGGAGGTTGTCCATCATGACATACACATAGTATATTTGGAGTCCCAAGATGATCATTAAACCCTAAAACTAGCTGTCAGAGAGAAGGACTCTCAGATCATGGAGCTTTTAGACAATGTGGCAAGAGCCAAATTCATCATTTCCTTCCTTGAGCAAGAAAATGAGCAGTTGAAGGCAAAGCAACTCCTTTTAGAAAAATATTTGTTTAAAACTACTATGCAAGATTTCAAAGGTAAAACAGTGTTGGGGCATGATGAGCAGGATGAACAAGAGAGGCAATTTGGAAGGAAGAGGCCTACGAAAAAGGGTCTCAAAGGAAAATTGCAGAAGGAAAAAGACCAAAACCTACTAAATGAGCATTTGAGTCTTGAAGACAGAATAGCTATGGAGATCAATGAAGATAGGGAATATTGGCTCAACAAAGTCAATGGTCATCTGGAGAATCTTCTTGATAGAGCTAATAGGGAAAATTAGATGTTGAGGCACATGGCCCATCGCTATCAAACAAGGAATCAGATTGCACAAATCAGAATCAAGAAATTGAAACCAAAATTGAAAGAGGTCCAAGATAAGCAAAGGGAATCAAGGAAAAATGATAAAATGATAAAATTGGTGACTAAAACATCCAATAATGTTTAGCCTATCTTCCATAATAGCCAAGGAAAAAATTTTGAAAGTTTTGGAGAACTTTGGAATTTTTTGAAATTTTGCAGGAAAAGGCACATAGAAGCATCGCGCTGAGGTGCAACCCTTTTTCCCTGGACATCCAAATGAGGTTTTTTCTTCATCGATGGATGCATTATGATGAGTACATGAAAAATTTAAACCTATTTTTTCTTGAAAGATTCCCATTTTGATCAGAAACTCAAAAAACCTCACCTTTTTCATGTCTCTGCCACTAAATCTGGACTGGCGTGGCACTTCTAAGGTTGGGAGAATGAGCTATTGGAGGTCTTCCCATGGGTCATTTTCCAAAATTCAAGATGTTCTGGAAACTAGACAGACAAATCTAGTTTACTATTCTTTCATATTTCCATTTTTAATTGGGGAAGATACCTAAAAGTGGCTTGAAACGGGCGTGACCCTTCTGTAAAATTCCTGTTTTTGTGCATGCTGGTGCGACCCTTTTTCTAACTGGCGTGACCCTTTTGGTTCTCGTGCGAACCATCTAGTCTAGTAACTTCTTGAGTACTGAATGATGTAAAATTTGAGATATTATGATATATTAATGTTACTTTAGGTTTCTTAGTTGGTTTTTGCCACACTTTATGAGGAAAATTGTAATTAATGAGGAGATATACTCTCCTAAACTTTAGCCTAAATTATGGAAATTGTCTCAACTATCCTAGTTTTAGGTGAGGACTCATCAAAATCAGTTATGATGAGCCTTGAATATAATTTTTGACTTGATGATATGTCATATGTTGCATTTTCCTATATAAGATGGAAGGGAATCATTTTCCAAGGGTTGGACATTTGAGGAGAGAACCATTGTAGCCTGTATCTGACATTTTTGGAAATCAAAGGACACAATTTACAGCTATTATTTAGGAATTCCTGTGCAGTAAGTTCATGATGTTGTTTTTCCTCTATTATTACTTTATATTAATTATATATAGCTTCTTTTTCCGTTCGTCATTTCTTCAATAGTTTTCCTCGCAGTTGATAAACATAATTCTTTTCACTAAGCTTTGTTTTGATGGAAAAGTACTTTATGTTATGTTCACTCTTACTTAATGAATTCATGTCTCATGCTCATTAAGACCTTCATGTTTCATATGAGCACCATACTACATCGAAAAAACCTAAAATACATCATAAAAGTGTTGCTACCTTGCTCCTTCATATCTTTTCTATTGTAATCCTTTGACCCCCTGCCATAGCTACTTGGTTTTTCTCCCTATCCAACAAAAAAACCCTAAATCCTTCAAAACCTACCTGAGCTTAGCTATCTAGCCTAAAATCCTTTATCATCCAGTCATCTCTTGGTTGTGATTCCATAGAGAGAGCTCTCTCTGGTTTGGTAGGGCTAGCTACCAAACTGAAAGCTTGGTCTGTGGTTACCTCTATCGATTTCCTCATCAGCCTGGGACATTATGGGGGATAACATTCTTAACCTTGGGTTTGTTTGAAATTATGTGGATGTGTGCTAGATTCATGAACATGTACTTGGCAGGTGTATTATCTAGTCTCTAGTTGCAAGTGGATCTGACAAGGGGATTGGAGCCCCTTGAGACATGGCGTGGATGTGCTCAGTTGCAAACAACATGCTTGGCACGACAAGGTAAGGTAACCAGTGTATTTTTATTTTTAATTATGCACTAACAATTATGTGTTTATGGTAGTATGATGCAGGGAGTTTCATGGCAAGAAAGGTTTCCATGAAATATTAAAGAAGGCTCAGGTTGACATTTCCTTGGGAACCATGGGGATTGAGTCATGGTGTCTGTTGTTAGTCTTGTGCTTTTGGTATTTTATGATTGTTGCACTTGATTTCTAATTTTTCATGTGCCTGGTGAATAGCTATGCCACTTTGTTGCGGTGTTGTGTTGTTATTGGTTTTCATGGTTTTGCTTCTTGTTTGTTTCTTGGCATTGCCTTTTATTTTTTGAGTCTTGGGAGTTGTTTGGGAAAGGAGGAAGTTAATGGGGCTATGGGAGAGCTACGTGGTACTCAACAAATTATGTATGACATGGATGAAGCTCGGTGCATGAGTAAGTGCAGCGGAAGCTAAGACTATGATAGTCAGTTGAACTGGTTGGGTCCATTGTGGTAAATGGACTGTGGCAACACAAACATGAGAAAGGTAACCAGAAAAGGTAAAGTAAATGGATCTGAGGTGTCAGATGCCTTGGCCAAGTTGGTAATTGTGGCTCTCAATGTTGTGCATGCTATGCATGAATAGGGAAGTTCTCTTAACGTAGACCTTATGTTATCTGGTAATTATTTTATGATCATGATTATGTTGATGTTTATATATGAATACATGTATGTATGTATGTATGTATGTATGTATGTATGTATGTCATGTCTGACAAGGTTGTCATGGATTAGGGTGGTTTAATGCTAATATTTCAATGCTTGAGTAGTTTTGGATGCTTCTTGTTTCTGTGACTGCTTCAAGTTCCAATATGATTTTTCCTTCCTCGTAAAGTTTTGGCAATATTGTTTGAACTGGGAGCTTGTCACTTATAACCTTCTTTAAACATGAAACATGGAAAACTGGGTGCACTTGGGAAGATGCTGGAAAATCCAATTTGTATGCCATAATACCAATCTTTTTCAACACCTTATATGGACCATAATACTTTGGTGATAATTTATCATCCTTCTTAGCTTGCTTGAGGGACATTCGTTTGTATGGTTGTAGCCGTAGGAATACCCAATCACCTACATCAAAACTTATTTCGCTACGATGTTGATCTTTCTATTGTTTCATTCTATTATGCGCCAAACTGAGGTTATCCTTTAAGAGTTGGAGAACTTGTTGTTGATGCTCGATGTGATATTTCACTGCTTGAACCTTAGAATTTTCTCTTAAATATGATGTGATGGATGGTGGATGATATACATAAAGTGCCATAAATGGGGTCATTTTTGCCGCAGTATGGAAGGAATTGTTATACCACCATTCAGCCAGAGGCAACCATTTGATCCATTGTGTTTGTTTATCAAAGACAAAGAAACAAAGGTATCCTTCCAAACATTTGTTTACTATCACAGTTTTCCCATTATATTGATGATGATAAGATGACCTATGAGCTAACTGAGTATCGAGACAAGAAAATAATTTTGTCCAAAAAATTCTAGTGAAAATGGGATCTCTATCACTTACAATAATCTTTGCGTTTCCATGTAGCTTTTGAATTGTTTCCATGAATGAAGTAGAAATTGTACTAGCTTTAAATGGATGAGATAATGCACAAAAGTGTGCACACTTGGTAAGTCTGTCAACTACCACCATGGTGACACTCCTTCCTTCGGACTTGGGTAAACCTGTGATAAAATCCATTGAAACCTCCTCCCAGCGTTGGCTTGGAATGGATAAAGGTTGTAATAGACCTGCGGTCTTAATTGTTTCAACTTTATTTTGTTGGAAAACTAAACATTCTACCACAAACCTTTGAAAATCAGATTTAAGGCCATCTCAAAAAAAATCCTTCTTAACCCTATGGTAAGTTTTTAAAATCTTGATTGCCCTCCTAAGGGAGAAATGTGCAATTCGATAAGAATCTTTTGTTTGAGTTGGGAATTCTTACATAGGTATAAGCGGTCTTTGTACCATAACGAATAATTTTTCCAGCTAAATGTATCAGATGTACTAGGATCTTGTTGTAACTTTTGAATGAGTGCCCACACTTCTTCATCATTCTTCCATTCATCCCTTGCTTTGTTTGTCCAATCTGGTTGGATAATAGAAATGGCGCAAAGAAATGCTTCCACATCCTCATCCTTTCTCGACAGTGCATCTTCCACAACATTTTGCTTCCCTTTTTTGTAGATGATTTCAAAGTCATAACCCAACATCTTTGTGACCCATTTTTGTTTCCCTTCAGAGGATAATCTTTGTTCTAAAAAGTATTTAAGAATATCATGATCCGTTTTTACCTTGAAGTGTCTTCCCATTAAGTAGGGTCACCATTTCTTAAGTGCATGTAGTATTGCCAACATTTCCTTCTCATAAATAGCTTTGTGTAAATATTTTCCTTTTATTGGAAGAATTTTGAAAGAAATGGGTATTTCTTCTTGCATTAAAACAGCACCAATTCCATTTACTGAGGCATCACACTCCACAATAAAGGTTTTTGTGAATTCTAGCGTAGCTAAGACTAGTGAAAATGCATCTTTCTTCAATAATGTTGTTGGAGGTGCTTCTGTTCTCCCACAATTCTTAACAAACTTGTGATAATAACCTGTCAACCTAAGAAACCCTTGCATATGCTTTATGGATGTGGGGATCTTCCATTTCTTAATGGATTTAATTTTTCTAAGGTCTACCTTAACACCTTCATGAGATACAATATGACCTAGATATTCCACTTCTTTTACTCCAAAGAAACATTTGGAGGTTTTTGCATATAATTGTTTCTCCACCAATAGTTTGACCACCTTGTCAACATGTTGAACATGATCCTTCCAAGACTTGTTGTAGATTAGTATATCATCAAAAAATGCTAACACAAATTTTCTAACGAAGGGTTTGAAAATGGAATTCATCAAACCTTGAAATGTAGAAGGTGCATTGGTAAGTCCAAAAGGCATGACCAAAAATTCATAATGACCCTCATGAGTTCTAAATGTTGTTTTTGGAATGTCTTCGGTCTTCATTTTGATTTGATGATATCCTCGACAAAGGTCCAACTTGGTGAAGTAAATTGCTCCATGCAATTCATCCAATAATTCATCAATGACAAGAATGGGAAATTTATCTTTAATAATGATCTTGTTGAGCTCCCTATAATCTGAACACATGTGCCATGATCCATCCTTCTTGTGCACCAATACTACTGGAGCAAAGGAAGAACTTTGACTAGGTCAAATTATACCGGCCTCTGGCATTTCTGCAACCATACGTTCAATTTCACTCTTTTGGGCATAGGGATATCTGTAAGGCCTGATGTTTGGAGGAACACTTCCTCGAATAAAATGAATAGCATGATCATGATCACGAATAGGTGGGAGGCCTTTGGGAATCTCAAATACCTTTGAATGATTGTCCAAAACATTTTGGAGATCTGGAGAAATAGATTATTTCTATGTGGGAACCTCTAGAAAACATAATTGTGCAATTACGCCTTGTTGTTCTTTCTTTAGAAGCTTTGTCATTTCGTTATAGTTGATTATCTTTGTCAGTTTCCCTGCAATACCCCTTAATTCAACTTCCTTTCCTTTCGAACAAAATTTCATGAAAATTTCTTGAAAATTAAAAGCTATTGTACCCAAGGATTATAGCCATTGGACTCCTAGTACAACATCAACACCACTCATTGGAACGGAAAGCATTAGGTTATTCAATACATATTCTCCCATGGATAGCTTGATATTATGGCACTTTCCAGAGAAATTTATGGTTCCTCCACTTGCAACCATCACTTGACACTCTGATGCTGGATATACGGATCAATTCAATTTCTTGGCTATCTTAAAATGAATAAAATTATGGGTATTGTGCGAATCAATCAACACTATTACCTTTTTCTTCTTGATATGTCCTTCTATCTTGATATTTTTATGAGTGGTAATTCCATCCAATGCATTACAAGATATGGGCGGATTCATTTAGTCTTTCTCTAATGCTTGTTCCTGGTGTATATCATCTTCTTTTGATGTTTCTTGTTCCTTTTCTCCCTCCTCTTCACAATCTATGTAAAATAATTTCTTCTCAGCACACTTATGACCTTTAATGTATTTGTTATCACAACTATAACAAAGCCCTTTTGCTATTTTTTCTTCCAATTGTTGTGGTTTCAACCTTGTAGGTTGTGGAAGGTAAGGGAAACAACACTTCCATATTTATAGTTGTGAGTGGTAGGCTTCCTTGTTGCCATAATTTTTCTTTCCATTTTTCTTACCAACCTAAATGCCTTCTCCAATGAATTAGGTTCCCAAAGGCGAACCTCATGTTGGGTGTTATCCTTTAAAGTCCCTATGAACACATCAATCCTATGCTCCTCTGTAAAATCTTTTACCCTTATATTCAATTTTTGGAAGTCCTCATTGTGCTCCATCATTGAACCCTTTTGTTTGAGATTTATCAATTGGCTAAAAAAGGTGTTGCTTTTTGTATCCTCATAATGTGCTATCGTTTATTCCATAAAAATTTCCCAAGTGACAATTTGTTTATAAGAGAAAAGCAATCGATACCACACAAACTGATTGAGTTCCAAATATAAAGTTGCAATGTGTACCTTTTGTGTATTTTTCACGTTATGGAGATCAAAATATTTCTCCATATGTAGTATCCATGTTACGGGATCCTTGCCATCATACTTCCTCATATCGATCTTTGGAACATGGTGGGTCTTCACTACAACGTTAGAGTCTATGAAATTAGACTAACATTTATTTTGTTCTCATTATGAGTTTCCTCTAGTACCTTTTCGCCATTACGAAGAATTTATTATAGCAATTTTTCCAAACCTCTTTTCAAACCTTCCATGTCTTTCTTCAAATCTTCAATGTTTACTTTTAAACCATCCATCTTAGCTTCTATGCCACCCATCTTAGATTACACGCCATTCATCTTAGCTTCCATGCCTTTCTTTAAACCATCCATTACGCCATCCACCTTAGCTTCCACTCCATTCATCTTAGCTTCCACGCCTTTATTTAAACCATCCATCTTAGCTTCTGTTACTTTTTGTGAGAGTGAAATTTGTTGCACTTGGTCTCGTAATTTTGATATATCATGTTTCATTTCTTCCTCTTCTTCATGAGTCATGCTAGAGCTTTCAAGTTGCTTACTAGGTGTTTCCATTTTCTTTATTTGTGGAATCAATTAATGATAATTATGCTTCACTATGCCCTTTGAATTCCTTGAAACTAATTTTTGAAACCAAACTTATGAAAAAATTTATAAAGACTACACACATTTTTTTGCTTTGTAGGAGCTCGATATTGAATCTATTGTATCTTTGTAATTTTGCTTCTCTAGGGTCTAAAACTTTGTCCCAAGGTAGCCCTATAAATCCTCTTTCCAACCCGACAAGTTTGATCAATATTTAATTCTCCAAGAAAGAGTTATTTCAAATCTCCCATGTTGACCTAATTCTAGACTGGTTCAGTAGAGCGAACTTGTATGAAGTGCCACGTGTCACTATTTCGACCTTCGGACCTAGAAACGATACATAGAAAACTACAGTCTGTCTTATTTCTATACCTTTTTAAGAAATTTCAATTTGATGCTCAGAGAGAAAGTTATGATGATTTTCCCTAGGTTACCTATTTGAGATGTAATTCGAGAGCTTGCAAAAACCCTAATTTCCTTGGATCATATATATGAAAATATAGCAAGACAAGATTTGAAATTCGCACTTGAGGTTGTTCAAGACTTCGGCTCAAATGGGTTTTAATTTCCACCTCTTGAACTTCATAGTATAAATTTATAGCGAAAATTCCATGATGACCGGTTTGAAACAACGAAATCCTAGAATCCAAACCTCTGATACCAAATGTTATGTAATAAGCTCACAAAATAGAAAAGAAGATAGATCAGCGACTTCAAAATCTGTCTCTTCAAGGGGAAACCTCCTTTACATTACACAAATGAACAATTATTCGATGATACAAATGACAATTCCTCCCTTCTATATATAGGAGTCTAAAGGGTCACAATATAATCAAAGCTGACATAACAATAAAATGTAAGGGTACCAATAACAATAGTGGGCTTCTATGAGGCACAATAATAACAATATGGGGACGACATGGGCACAAAAATCCCAATAAGGGGCTACAATGACAATAATAATAAGGGAATACACTAGTATTACAGGACCTAACAAATTTTTTACATAAATTCTTGTGGAAAAACTTGGTGGATAGATTCATGAAAATGCTTTCCTCTGAACTCTTTGATAATTCGACCCTTCCATAGAATATTTTGGCCTTCTTGCAATAAGAAATTTCGGCCTCCTTATGAATGTAACTTGGCCCTCTAATAAAGATCAATTTGACACTCCTTTGAACATACAAAATTGACCCCTTGTTGGATCAACTTGGCCCACTTTGCTATGGAACAATTCGGCCACCCATAAATTATTTTGGCCTTCTTACTGATGTGGCTCGATCTCCACAATATTTGACCTTATGCAAATGTAATCTAGTCTGAGAACTTGCCAAGAATTTGGTTCACATAAATTGATGAGAATTAATTAGCTTGGTCTCCAATAACTTACTCCTCCAAGGACTTGCAATTCATACCTGACTTCAAATACTTCCGGAAAACCCAATGTGGCACTCACTTTTTGGAAGTGCCATACATTCAAATTCCATTTTGTACAACTCTACCCCTTCTAACTCTTACTTTGGACTTGGAACTCAAGGGTTTCGACATATAATTCCTTCCGTCACGATATAAAATGTCGTTTTTTAATAAAGAAAATTAAATATCAGAGTGTTCTCAAGATCTGTCATACACAACAAACTATGTGATTCATGGGTAATATCTCCACTGAAAACATATAGCTCTATGTAAAGGTATTGTTACCCAACACCTACAACATGTGGCATCTTCTATAATATTTTTGACAAATAATTCCAGTAGTAGTATAGCTCTCATGATGAGTTGGTCAGAAGGGTTGGAATCTAAAAATAAAATACCTATTACTGAGTTGGAAATCTTCTATAATATTTTTGACAAATAATTCCAGTAGTAGTATAGCTCTCATGATGAGTTGGTCAGAAGGGTTGGAATCTAAAAATAAAATACCTATTACTGAGTTGGAAATAAATAAATATATATAATATATATAATATATATATATATATATTATAGTATATATAGATATGATAATTAATATCTTTAATGTAATTAAATTATAAAAATTAATTTGAATTTAGTTTCATATTATTATATATATATATATATATATATATATATATATATATAATTTTAGAAATATTGTTTATTTATAAATTTAACTATTTAAAAATAAGATTGTTTAATAATTATAAGTTTGGATTTTTTTTGGGGAATATAAGCTAAACATTTTTTATTAAATTTAATTTTTGTTATTTAAAATGTGTTCTTAAATGTAATACTGAATTCAGCATCAAAATTCCCAAACCAATTGATTATAATTAAAAAAATTAAATAAATATATTTATATCCATTATAACACAAAAATATAAATAAAACTATTAAATAAAAAATTTAGCTTCTTACTACTTTTAAAAAATTCAACAAATTCTTACCAAATTAAAAAAAAAAAACCCTAAACATATAGATACAACCTAAAACTACATATCACCCCGTGAAAAATCCTAAACATTATACACTAATAAAATAATATAAATACCAGATATATTATAGTTAAAATCAATACTCTATATATACATGAGTTAACATTAAAATATATTGTGATGTCGCCATATTTCTTCTTACTACCAATTACCACGTGTCAAAATTGCAACCTTTTGGTCTACATATTTGGAATCCATTGGTCAATTTCGTGAGGGCTCCCCAACCGTCAGAGATGACACGAATAATCCATTGGTCAATTTCGTGAGGGCTCCCCAACCGTCAGAGATGACACGAATATTCTTCCCAACAATTCCGATACCCTGTAACGAATCCCTCCCTTCGCTGCCAGGTTGCTTTTTAAACAACCTAAATCGACTTAAACTTGCTTATTAAGTAACCCCGGCAGCTTTAGGCTCCTTTATCTACCGATACACCCATCTTGTATTCGAAAACCAGGAACACACAGACAACGCCAGTCAAAATGACGGATGGTCTCCTTCAAAACTACCAATTGCAAGACGAAGTGATCGGCAGAGGCAGGTTCGGGGTGATCAGGAGATGCTTCAACAAGCAAAGTGGGCAACAGGCCGCCTGCAAGACCATAACAAAATCAGATGTCCTTCAAGATTCATTCGACAGAGAATGCCTCGACAACGAAAGCAAGATCATGCAGTATGTTGCGGGTCACCCCGCTGTGGTTGCCCTTCACCATGCTTACGAGGACGATGAGTTTGTCCATTTGGTAATGGAGTTATGCTCAGGCGGAGATCTGTTCGACAGAATCGTTAGCAGGAATAATAGAGCACCCTTCTCCGAGGAGGAGGCCGCCACCGTCCTGCAGAAGCTCATGGAGGCCATCAGCTACTGCCACTCCATTGGAATCGTCCACCGAGATATAAAACCTGACAACATTCTCTTTACGGATCATTCTACTTCCATTTCTCAAATCAAGCTTGCAGACTTTGGGCACGCCTCCTTTTTCTCTCCAGGTATGTTTATTATGTTTGCCCCCTTTCCTTGCCATACAAGTCCATGAAATTTTTGGGTATGGATCGATGAATCCCATGGTTGAAATTTCCACACCAACCTATGCAGGGGAAGAATCGATTCAAGGAATTGTGGGTACGCCGTATTACATAGCACCGGAGGTGTTGGGAGGGAAGGATTACAATGAGAAAGTGGATGTTTGGAGCGCAGGGGTGATCCTGTACATAATGCTGAGTGGAGTTGCCCCTTTTGTGGGGGAAACACCACAGGAGATATTCGAGGCAGTCCTGTGTGGGCGCCTTCGCTTCCCAACTGATCGGTGGCTCTCAATATCCCACTCTGCCAAGGACTTGATACGCCGGATGCTATCCAGAGACGTTACCAGGAGACTCAGCGCATGCCAAGTGCTAGGTATTCCCTCTTTTCTACCATTAATACTGAATATTAATGCAGCTTCAATACAAATTGCTGTTGAGTTAATTTTGCTGCAGAGCATCCATGGATCACCACTCATGCCCTATGCGACCCCGTCTAATTTGATTGGACCACATTTTTCTGAGGGTGTGGACTGTAGAAGTGAGAAATACTGAATGACATTCGGCTGATCACGTAGTAAAGCTCTGCAGTCGGCTGAGCCTGTGCTAGAGACTGAGTTTTGATGCTTGCCATATTCCCTATGGGTGTGTTCACCCGACTCCTTACGGTGGACATGGTCACGTTGCCGTTAAAAATTGTACCTTAATGGCGGAAGAACCCATTCGGTCATTTGGTCTTTTTTGTTCTCAGGCGTTTTTGAATGTATGACGCAGCGTCTGATATAGAAAACCTACCTCCAAGCAATGGGAGGTGGAAATTTGGGGTTTGACAAATGGGAGTTGTTGCCTTGTACAGTGAGTAAATGGGGTACCGTTGGAGTGGGTCCCTAGGTCATCGGTGATGTCACGGTTGTATAGTGTTTTTTATATACTAGAGTGTAAATATGTAGCTGTTATGTAGCCGTTGGAGGCTCTGCTCAATCTATTTAACATGTTAGGTGAGATTTGTTTCTTTAATTTATCTTGAGGATGAACCATATTAGTTGGTTCGAAACTAGTCCACAAAAATCTTTTTTATGTGATTTATGCCGAAACTCTTCTTATAAAAATGTAAATATCTCAAATACAAATAAGAATATATACCGAAAACGTGTTTATATTTGTTTTTTATTATCTTCAACTCAACTCGTGGTTATGTTCAATTTTATAAAGGGGCGATGTTTTTGTTTTTGTAGATGGATGAATAACGGGCTTGTGAAAGGCGCTTTTCAAAAAGTGACAAAACCGATATTCAGAAAGTTTGATGTGGTTGAATAGACGAGACGAGACCTTTATGTTGGAAAGGAATATTATTTGAATAAATAGTTGTTTTTAATAATAATAATAATACTTGTATTTATTTTAAGTTTTTGTTTGTTGGTAATTGTTGGTTATTAAAACTAGTATTTATTTTTATATTAATTTTTTAATTAATTAATTTAGTAGAATAAAAATATTGTAATGTAATGTTTTATTTAATTTTTTAAATTATGTGAAAATAAAAAATAAAAATAAAATAATTATAAATATCAATAAAATATTTTGATTTATTAAATTATAAAAAGTTTATTTTATTACTATTTTTTTAAATTTAAAAATATAATAATTTATTTTAGAATAAGGTTGTTAAAATTTTAATTTAATTATTAAGAAGTATTAGGTGGATGAAAGAAATTTAACTTCTATAGAATATTCATAATAGTATACTTAAATGAAAGGTTCAAATTTATCTTTAAAGTAGTTATGTATTTTTTTGTTTTTCTAATTAAATTGGTTAATTAAAAAATGACATATGAATAAATGTCATATAAAGTGAGTTATGGTTTTTTGGTCATGTAACATTGATAAGCCATAATTGTAACAAAGCCTATTTACATAATTAGAATCTCCATGACAAAGAAAGAGTAAATATCCATGATTAAGAATCTTGTTATATATATATATATATATATATATAAAATTTAAAATAAAGTTATAATTTAGTTAGTTTATACATTTTTTTAATTGAGACGAGTGGCATTGAGATGTTGTCAGGTAACCTTACGTTAAAAAATAATAATAATAATGTTACTTTAAAAAACAATTTCGGCCATAAATAAAATACTTTGATTTTCCACCTTTATTTTACATCAAATTTTATATAGTGAATTTTTTTTGTTTTGTTTACTATCAGGGATATACGTAATTCTCTCATTGAGCCATATAATGCCTATAGTAAACTAGAAATGTGTAATGCAATGTAATGTAAACATTTTAACTAGGTGAAAATAAAATAAAAATAATCTTATAAAAAAAAAATGAACCATGGTATTGACCCATGGTATTCATGTGGAATATAACCTCTTTCTGGGGGAAATTAAAATAGCCTATATCTATCTTAGTTTGGTGTTATATTTTTTCAAAGGTGGATGAAATATTAGGAAAAATGTAATTATTACATTTTATCTTATATTTTTTATTACCTCCATTTACTTTTTACTAGGTTATGTTGGGTAAAATATAATATTATAATATTACATTTTACCAATATTTAAATTTATCCATTTCTTATTGTATTTTTTTCTTTATATTTAAAGTCTCAAAGTAAACAAACTCAATTTTAAAACTCAGGGTGAGGGGAAATATTGAGTAAAATGTAATATTTAGGCTAAGGTGTGACGGGAAATATTAGGTAAAATGTAATAATATTACATTTTAATTTGTATTTCCCCCCACCCCTAGTCACCTTTTATTGGGTGGGGGTGGTAATAAATATTGTAATATTATATTATATCAAAGATTTATCCTCACCCAAATCACTCTTTATTAAAAAAATTCTTTATATTTGAGGTTCATAATTAAACTCCTATTTAAACATTTAATCCCATTATGGTAGAGATGTTGTAATCTTTAACATTTTGACTTGGTAAAAAAATAAATTAATAATTACATTTATATTTATAATTAAACCAACCTAAATCCATCTTAATTCTGGATCTACCAAATGTCGAGACAGATCAAATTTGTGTTTTCACTTTAAAAGAGGTTTACATCTCAAGAAATCTGATCCCTCTCGATCCAGAGTTAAGATCGATCTAGGTTGGTTTTAATAACATCAGATGTATCATGTACTAACTGTTTTACAAGGAAACTTTTAGGGATGCCCTAATTTTCTATACTTTTTCTAAAAAAAGATTCATCAATTTCTATTATTTCTAAAAATGACTCGCGTAAGTTTTATAGTATAAACTTATTTTAACTTCAAAGCATTTAAAATTTTATATAGAGTAATGTAAAATGATTAGAACTCTAAATATTTTTACAAAAGTATCATTAAACATTTTACAATTTGTCTATTAGAGACTAGAAATATTAGCTAAGGTTTCTAAACTTTAAGATAAACATCATCCTTCGAATTTTCCTTAGTGTTTTTAAGCTTATTTTGGATTGATGCTTATTAGGATGTTTTTATGCTTATTTTGGATTATTGCCTATTAGGGTGTTTTTATGCTTATACTAAATTTAATGACATAGTCTAACTTATAGATGGAATGACCTTTTTCAAGACATTCCTTGTGGTTAATTTTAATCAAAATACAATAGACTTGAGTTTAAGTTGTTTTATCTATAGAATTCGAGTGCCCCATGGGTTTTTCACCTGTTGAATTCATTTGTGCATTCAAAAGTGCATTTTAAACACTAAAAAATCACATTTTTCTTTAAATTGTTTTACCAAATTTAATAAGTTAAAAATCTATAATAAACATCACACAATTTCTCGTTAATAATGAATAAGTATAATGATTACTTGTTTGCTAAAAAAAAATTCCACTTCTCTATACAGAACAAGAAAGTTCCATTCATACAAAAGTGTTCAATAATAAAAGAATGCATCTTTTAAGCAATGCAACTTACATGTGGGAATAATAGGTAGGCACATACCAACATAGCCCTAGTACACTTCTTCATGTGTTGGCCATACCACAAACCCATTCATCTATGTAACTCACCAAATAACATGCCCCACATGGAGCAATAATAAGTTGACACACACCAACTCAAACCAAGCACATTATCTGGTGAACATATGTCTATTTCTCAAATCAAATTCAATGCAAGTAACTCACCCATGACTAATCATTAGCCAACTAGTAAACTCTATCTTGTAAATAACACTACAAAAATTAGAAAATCCGTAAAAATAGGAAATGATAGAAACTTATGGTTAATGGATAAAATGTTTAGAACAAACTTCTCTCTTAGTGTTGTGAATTTCCTCTTTGTTAGAAGCTTCATCAAAATGTTAGGCATCAATAAATATGTAGGAATGTCATCTAAGACCACTACTTTGATCCTACTGTTAGTAATCACAAGGAACATTAGAGACCCAAACAACTCCCAGTATAATGTAGGAACAACCAAAATTCGAATCATGATGATGAGTTAACTCCATATTTAAGACTATAGGGGTAGACATGGATTTATTTTATATAGGGGTAGACAATGATTTGTTGTCCACCTCTAAAATCTATTTAGAATCTCCACAATATACTCTCTTGGTTCAAGAAAGACTTAATATCCAACCTACCAAATCTCTATTCCCAAAAAATAGTAAAACCCAACAATGTCCTTCAAGTCAAACCCACTAGCCAATTTCTTTTTACATCACAAAATGTGTTGGTTAGAATTCCTTGTAGTGATGAGTTCATCAACATATAGGACCATGAAAAAGATAAACTACCAATTGCACCAGATTTTGTAAAGGAAATGTCGTAAGTGGATAACGCATCGAAGAAGAGCATAGATGAAAAAAGATGTGATGTGTTATTTGATCTAACTATAACCAAATTTGACTAAAAAATAAATATTAATGTTAAATGTAATACAATCTTACAATCTACTCAAAATAGAGGTATGTGGAACTTCCTTCCCAAGTGCTCAATCCAAGTTTAACACTATCTGATCTTAAACATTTGAATCGTCTTGAAGCATTCCAAGGTCAACAACATCTAATTGAATGAGGAAATTAGGGAATTTGAGATGTATTGAATTGAATCTTAACCAAATTAAATGTTGTGTTGGTGACCAATGCAAAATCATGTGTTGGAGAAAGTTATGTGCCTAATAAGAAAGTCGAAATACAGTAGTAAAACTTGTCAAAATCACTGTTATTATATCATTTAAAAGGTTCCCAACTCAATACCATGGAATTTAAAAATTCTAATTTTCTAGTCATAACTTCTTATGCATGGAAATGCATATAAAAAAAAGGTATAAACATTAATATCCTCAAGATGAGCCATGCACTTAGTAAAATCTATGTTCATAAGAAAATTTCATGACAAGAAAATGAATTCTATATTTATTGATGTTTTAAAGGAACTAAGTATCTTTTGTCTAAAGATGTAAATGAATTAACAACCCACTTTTGGGTGAGGCGACCTATAAACATGTTTGAAAATAACAATGCCCCTCATTTTCAACACACTAATTTTAATCCGAACTTAAACAAGGATGCAACAACTTACAAATATAATCATAAACACAAAGATGCAGCAGAAAAACACTTCATTTCATTAATTGAAAAATATTGAACTATGCTTACAAACAAAATGGAAATAAGATAACTCTGGCGATGGTAGCTTATCTCTGAGAAGAGATGTGGTGGCTATATGCCTCTGAACTATGTTACCATGAGGCTCAAGGGCATATTTATTATTGGAAAACATGAGAAAAATCTAAACAACCAAAACCCTAACCCCATGAGATGTAACACCAAGAGTTTGTGGGCCTCATTAGGGTTAGTTGGGAAGCTAACTTCCCGGGGTCATAACATGATCATATTATCTCTAATTGGCGCGTACAATACCTTGTTGGAAAGGTCTCTTTGAGTACTATATGTTTCTTCGCAGGCCCATGCCTACAGTTGTGGGCCTACCACAGACCCCCAAAAAAACGTCGTTTAGGGGTCAAAACTGCTCTAGAAGTTCAGGACTCGAAAAAATGCTAAAAATAGTAAATGTTGAAATGAACAAGGAAACAAATGAAACTGACTAGGGGGTCTAAGTGGAATAGGTGGGTGGCCACCAATATCCACCTGGATCATTCCTCCCCCCTTAGGAAGTAATGGTCCCCATTGTGTTCAAAGCCTCCATGAGGTAAGGAAATTTCTGTTGAACCTAGTCCTTAGTGGACCACTTGGCCTGGTGAAGGAGTTGGATTGCTTTGACAACTCGATATAGTTTTATCCTATGTTGGTGAGTGTTCTTGATGTGTGTGTCCATGATATGATTAGTTGTGGCATGTTCCTTGTTGTCCGAGTTGAGCTCTATTAGTGTGCGTTTTTTTGCAATGTCAGATCTATCCAACAATGGTGGAAAGTATGGTCAAAGGCGATCTACATTGAACACTGGGTGCAGACCAAGGAATGCTAGAATGCTAAGCTCGAAGGAATTGTCACTGGCGGCCTTGGTGATGGTGTATGGGCCATATCAAAGCGAGTGAAGCTTGTGGTGGGGTCCAACAAGGTGCTTCTTCTGTAAATGTAGCCAAACTTTGTCACCCACATGGAACTTGTGCAGCACTCGATGTTGATCATGACGTTGCTTGTACTTAGCATTGGCTCTTTCCAATATATCATGGACCTGTTGGTGGATGTGTTGAATGCACTCAATGAAGTTGTTAGCCCTTTTAGCTTTGGACTGAACATGAGTCGAATCTACCTGAGTGGCTATTAATGGTATGACCACATCAATGGGGCATAACGGTTGAAAAGAAAACCCTACCTGAAAGGGGTTGTGTCTTGTTGAGATGTGGAGAGCTCTGTTGTAGTTGTGTTGGACATAGGGGAGACTTTCATCCCACATGCATCGATGCTTCGAGTTTTACATGCACAGAATGCGTACGATCATCATGTTGACAACCTCTGTTTGGCCATCATTTTGGGGAAGGAAAGTCGTGGACTTAGTAAGTTTTATATCCAGCATCGACCAGAGACTTGACCAAAATGCACTTAGGAATCTATTGTCTTGACCTAAGACAATAGACTGTGGGATCCCAAAGTGTACCCATACTCGCTCAAAGAAGAGCTTAGTAGTGGCCTCTGTTGTGATAATCTTCTTGCAGGCTGCCATGATGGCCATCTTAGAGAATCTATCGATGACCACGAAAATGCAACGTTGTCATACTTAGTAGAAGGAACGCCTGACATGTAATTCATGGAGGCAAATTCCCAAGGCCAGCTAGGAGTAGGTAGATGAGTATATAGACCTTGCTTCTTGATGGTTGCTTTGGTAATGTCACAGGCGATGCAGGATCTAATGTACTTCCCAACATCCTGACAAAGTTTTAGCCAATAAAAATACTTATGCAATACCACCACTATTTTATTTACTTTGAAATGTTCAACAACCCGAATGTAGTGTGCCTCCCAAATCATCTTGGCATGCTCACTTGAAGGAACAAAGATGTGTCCGAGGTGGCATAACAGTGCATCCTGAAGGTGAAAATTTGGAACTTGCTTCCCTTCCAGGAGTGTTTGGTATATGCTGCTGAATTCTAGATCGCTATTGTAAATATGTGGCCACCCCAATGTCTCGTGCCCACAGGATTCAAGCACAGTGATTAGCACCATGACCGGTGGTCAATTGAGGCAATCAGCAACATTATTGGTGTTTCCCTTCTTTTACTTAATGTTCAAATGGACCAATAATGTTCTGTAACTTTCCTTCCTGAATGACTTGTATTTTTCTGCAACTTCCCTTGTGTCTATATGAACTGTAGAGTCAATGGTCAATGTGGATGATCGTTTCCTTCCTCAAAATGTAATGCTTCCATTGATAGCAGGCCTGCACAATGGAATGCAATTCTTTGTCGTAAGTGGGGTACTTTTGGATTGTGTTCGAAAGTGTCTCACTGTGTGTTATCACTCCTATGGATCTCCAAGGCTGAGGACGAGTCCCACTGAGGTAACCACAAACCAATATTTTGACTTGGTAGCTATCCCTACCAAGCCGGAGAGGGCTCTCTCCAAAGGATCACAGCTAAGAGGGCTATATAGATTAGAGTTTTAGGCTAGATGTAAAGTGCAGAGGGTTGTTTGATTTTATTTTGGTTGGGTAGTCACAAGGATGAGTGAATTAGGTTAGAGAATGAAGTAGGTCAGGGAAAATGAGGGTATGATTGTAGACATCTGATGGAGCAAGGTAGGTAGGCACTCAAACCTTTAAGGTTCTGAAGTGAGATGGATAAGACTAGTGAGGTGCTAGAAAGAGCAAGACAAGCATGTATTCTTTCTAAACTGAAGAAACTCGACAAACTATGAAGATTTCCCCAAAATAGAGCATATAAAATGTATTCTTCTTATCAACTTGAAAATCAACATATCATAGAAGTGAAGTGAAATATGGGAGTACAAAACATTCAAAAATATGCAAGATAAGAAGAAACTAAGTCAAAAATCCATACCACAGGTATTCCATCAAAATAGCTGCAACTCAGTCATTAAATTCTGCCAAACACTGATTACGCTAGTGTCTCTGATCAATAGCCAAACATCCAACTGATTCCAACCCTTCCTTACTTCAAATCATGAAGTATTTATACGAATTCTAAACTAAAATATCTTGACAAAAATATCAAGATCTTTTTACAAATATCCTAAATTGTTTTTCACAAATAGAAATGAAATGTAGGACATTAAAAATTAATGTATCTTCTTGGCACTATCATTATTGATTTTTGTTTTACAAGGAAGGGAAATTCTAATTTGATTGCAACTCTTAGTTGATGAGGTGGCTAACTATCTTGGAGCAGTTTCCTCCAGTAATTATACAAAATAAGGTCCAATCATCTGTTTGTATATATCAATCCATGATATATCTGTAAAGAGTGAGAGAGGTTATTGTAGATAAATATATTCTTGAGATAAACCTCTCTCAGTTTCCCAACATTCATCTCTGGTTATTCCCAATATTCTCTGCAAAAAGGTGACTGAAACAGGACTTTACACAGTCTAAAAAATAGGTTGTAAAGATGTACATGTATCTCTCATTTTACAATATATCTGTAAACTTTGAAGTAGGTTATTGTACTTTGGAATATTAGGAACACAAACCTCTTCCATTTTCTCAAGATTCATCTCTGATTTGCTACAATATGTTCTGAAAAAGTATGACTAAATAAGAAAATTTAGGAAAATATGTCTGCAAAGCGTCATCTGTATATGTCTGTAAAGCGGAGTTTGTGGCTCTTCATCTTCTGATTCCTCCTCTGCTGTAGAGTCTGATTCTTCCTCCTTTAGCTCAAAATATATCTTCTCAGGTTCCTTTGGTTGGACTTCATGTTTAATAACATTTTCACCTCTCTGAACACCACATCTCGGTTGTACACAACCTTCCTTGTTACTAGATTCCAAAGATTATAACCCTTTAAACCATCCTTATACCCAATAAAGATGCACTTTTCAAATTTACTATCCAACTTGGTTCATTTCTCCTTTGGAACATGTACATATGCATCACATTCAAATACCCTCAGATGTGAAAGAGAAGGTTTCTTACCAGTCCATACCTCTTTTGGAGTCTTATCCTCCAACACTATGAAGGTGATCTATTGACTAGGTAACATGTTGTCTCCACTGCCTCTGCCCAGAATTCCTATACTAACCTGGCACCACTGAGCATGTTTCTTTCCCTTTCCATCAATGTCTTGTTCATTCTTTTTGCAACTCCATTTTTTTGTGGTGTATATGTAGTAGTCTTTTGTCGTACTATACCAAACTTCTTACATAATTCTTCAAATTTCTTACTTCAAAACTCTCCAACGTTATCTGTCCTTAGCACCTTTATCTTTTTCTCTGTCTAATTTTCCACCAGAGCCTTAAATTCTTTAGACCTGTCAAAGACTTCAGATTTCTTCTTAAGGAAGTATATCCATGTATTCCTTTAGAACTCATCTATAAATGATACATAGTACACAGACTTACCCAGTGATGGAACCTTCACAAGTCCAAACACACCACTTTGCACAAGCTCTAATATTTGTTTCGTCGTCTTACCACCAGAGGGGAAACTCACCCGATTCCCATATACACAATTTTCACATAAATCCAAAGAGCTATTACTCATACCTTCTACCATATCTTTACCATGAAGTGTTCAAAGGCCCTTCTCTCCAATATGTCCAAGCCTTTGATGCCACAACATTGTCTTCTCTCTAGAGACCACTAGATTTTATGCTCCACTTTCAGGAACCACAGAACTATTGCACCCATCAACAACAATGCTACCTTATAGCTTGTACAGAGTTCCAATTCGAACTCCCCTCATCAATACCAGTGCCCCCCGAACCATCTTGCAGGTATCCTTCTCAAACACTGTTTTAACACCTGCATCATCCAGCTTGCTTATAGAAATCAGATTTCTAGCTAATGCAAGAATATGCAGAACAACTGGAAGTGTTCTAACCCTTCCACCTTGCAAATTAAACTTTACTTTTCTGTGACCAACAATTCTAGCCTTCCTGTCATCCCCCAAGAAGACATCACCACCATCATATTTCTCATACTCGCAGAACCACTCTCTATGGGGAGTGAAGTGAAAGGATGCACCTGAGTCAATCAACCATGCCTCGTGATCTACATGTGTACTTGAAGAAGCCAAGAAAACATCCCCACATTCATCTGAGGTGGTTTTCACCTCTGCAGAAGGAGAATCATCAGATCCCTTTCCCTTATCAGGAGCTTTAGATTTACAGTACCTTTTGTAGTGCCCTTCCTTCCTGCATTTCCAACACACCACCTTTACAGATTTTCCTGGATATTTAGATCTCCCTCTAGATTTATATCTCCCACTCGATGACTTATTTTTGTTTCTGTTCTGGGACTGTCCTCATACAGACAAGGCATCACCATTCTAGCTCTCCATATTTTTCCATCTCATCTCCTCCATCAGCAAGGATGAGACTATTTCATCAAATTGCAAGGCAGTTACATTGCTACCTATTGCAATAACCAGACTATCCCACGAATCTGGTAGAGAACACAAAAAACTGATGCACTTATCTTCATCTGAATTTTTAATATCAATATATGGTAACTAACTTACCATAGTATTAAATGAATTTAGATGCTCTGTCACCGAGTCTCCATCTTTGATCCTCAGGTTATATAGCTTTTTCTGCAGGAACAATTTATTCAAATGAGGTAACTTTAATTCATTTAAGAACAATGATGAATATATTATTATCATCTCTCCCATATCTCCCAATTGAGATCTTATAAAGATATCCCTTCATTCTTTGATACCTTCAATTTTTTGTAGATCAGGTTTAAGTGATATGACCTTCGTTACTGCATTTTCAAAGAATATATTTTCCATCATTTCATATATCTATTTGATGTCTCCTATGCTACATAGGGATGAGAGGACCTTTGACTAATTTCATAAGAATCCTATGAGTCCCTTGAACCTTTTCCATGCATTCAAACAACGCTTGACCTTCAGAGACTTTCCCATAGATATCAATGACTTCTCTTTCGAGGACTATATCTATCCTCCATTCTTATGCAAGGAATTTCGATGACCTATCCAACTTATAGACCTCTTTTCAATCAAAAAGTCATTTTACCAAATAAATTAATGAATGAAATATACTTACTTGACAAGTGAAGATGAACTCTTCTATTTGATCATTGGTTGAAGAAGATGTATTAGAGATTCCCCTTGGATGATCTTCTTTCAAATGAAAAATCCTTTCTCCACTAGAAAAGGTTACTCCTTTTTTATGAGGATGATTTGTTGCTTCCTTGGAAGATCTTCTTCTAGGGAAAGGAGATGATGCTTGCTTGTTTTATGACCTTGAAGATGATGAAAAAGCCTTCAATATACTTTGCCTTCTTTTGTAGTCCAGATCAAAACTGCTACTAGGGTTTCAACTTTCTCCAAGATGATGTGATCTTCATTTTTAAGGTCCTTCGAGCTACCCTAATTTTTAGACAACTTGATGAGGGCCTTGGTGGCCTTTTGATGATGACTACAGAAGAAAAAATAAATAAATATATATATATATATATATAGAGAGAGAGAGAGAGAGAGAGAGATATTTATTTATTTATGATTTATTTATTTATTTATTTATTATTATTATTATTATTATTATTAAAAATAAAAAATAAAATAAATAAATAAAAATAAAATAAAATAAATAAAAAATAAAATCTCTTGTTGTTGTAGACTGCTTCTTTGGTCTAGGGCTTGATTCTTCAATGTAGATCTTGATCCTTTTCTTTGATAACCTTCAACTTTCTTTGATGCCCTTCTTGAGACTTGATCCTTGAATGTCTCTTTGCTACCTTTCCTTTGACTTCAGCACCTAAGCTCTGATACCATGTTGAAAATTTTAGGGTAATCAGGTTAATCAGATTTTTCTCATGATGATAAATACTTGTGAGGTTATTTTTACTCTTTATTATTAGCACAATCTTCGTTTATTATTAGAGTGTGTTTTCTTAATTCATCAAATAGTTACCAAAACAAAAGAGACAAGAACAAAAGATGTTGCCTTTTTGCCAGGGCCAAAGCCTCTCACTCTTTGAGAGGAAAACTAGCAAAAATTCTTCTTATAGATATTCCAATTAACGAATACCAAGTCCATGACCCTTGAACTATTAGGCCACTCTAAGACCAAGACACCAATCCTATTCTTTGTCACCGTTGAGATCATCATCACTGCTACTGAAGTCATTATTGTTGCAACACTGAGGTCATCACTACTGCAACACTGAGATCATTACTGCTACAACACTGAGGCCATCACCGAGATCATTATTATTGCAACTATGTTGCACTTTCATCAAGATCTTCATCATAACAATGAGATATTATACTAAGATATGTATATATAGGAGTGTTGCATCTAGATTCACCGAGATCATGACCCAAGATTAAGACTGTGTCTATATGATTATTTCTATTCTGAGCGTATAGTTGCATCGAGAATGTATGCTGAGACAGAGAGTGTCATTCCAAGATCCTCCTCTTCACAAATATGTCGATACTATAAGGTTTCTTCAGTGATCATTGTATTGATAGGCTGAGACTCCGATCATCGAGACTGTGAGGAGGTTGAGACTATAATCATTAAGACGTTGAGGCTGAAAACTTCATCTATGCTACCCATCTGATGAACAAAGATCCACGACCAAATTCTCTGAGATTGTGAAGTCTTGTGACTATAATTACCCACTGAAGCTTTAGAGGCATATGATTTCTCCACTGCACTTTTGCAAAGACCCTAGCTGGGTATTTATAGTAGTTTGACCCACATATTAGGCTGACATGAAAGTGTCAAGAGATGTGTCTATTGATGCAAGTTGACATGATCGTCCTTTAATTCAATTTACAGTTTGACTTCTTCAAGAGGGATTTTGCTTGTCTTTGGAGGGTTTCTAGACATTTCTATAGACTTTTATACATTAAACATAGGCTTAAGAAGAGATTCTTCATATGACATTGACTCTTTGACTCAATAATAAATCCTAAGGCTCTCAATGGGAGCCACTAACAAATACTCCTCTTTCTCATGAAACCCATGTAGCAAGGTATAGAAAAATAATTTTATTTCTTTTATTTGATTATTTACAAAGATCATGTCATTGTGAAGACCAAACCTAGTTACATTTTACAACAGTTTTGATGTTTGAAAGACATTCTTCCTCGAAGTGTTCGATAAGTATGGAGCTTGGTGACTTCATGTTGTTGATGCATGAAGGGATTTTATGTGATTGGAGTAGATTTGGTTATTTCGGAGGAGGTCATTGAGCCCTAGATAGCATGGGGTTGCTTGGTTGCTTTCATGGAGGTTTACACTTGACATGTAGACTTTTGGGTTGAGGGAGTGGATATGTAGGTGTGGGAGTCCTTAAAGCGACACATGACCTTGGATATGAATTTTCCTTAAGGATACACATGACGATGCATTAGATCTTTGTACCTTTGGAGGATTGTTTGACCTTGGGGAGTAGTGCTCATGCCATGGAGGCCTTTCATGTTAATCATTGTCACCTTTGAGCCTCACACATACTTAAAGTAGAGTGCTTCACATGGGTGGACCTACTTGTGTCTTACAAGTTTTCTTGTAGTGGACTAGGCCCACTTGTTATTGTAAAGCCCCTTTACCTCTCATATAAATAGAGGAAGGAGTGAGTTGTTATTATAGTCGATCATGCACTTGTGCATATTCATTTTCATACTTGGGTTAGAGATGTAAGAGCAATGGTACTTTCTCTCTCTCTCGTTCAATATTCTTTGTACTTTATGTGTTTTTGTCTTAAAGCGTTAGGGTTTCTTGGAGCATTCACCCGAAAACTTCATATATATATAAAGAAGAAATGAAACCCATAAACACAATAACAACCTATCATATAATTCTCCATGCTTTCAAAACCCTAGATAGGGAAAACCA
This sequence comes from Pinus taeda, assembly GCA_000404065.3. Lineage (NCBI taxonomy): Eukaryota > Viridiplantae > Streptophyta > Pinopsida > Pinales > Pinaceae > Pinus > Pinus taeda. The sequence goes on from APFE030561988.1 coordinate 52,089, forward strand.
AGAGAAACCCTAGCTCCACCAAAGATACTCCAACAATCAATATTTTTGAATATCTTTGGTGGAGCTAGCGTTTCTATTGGTTTTCTCTATCTAGAGTCTTAAAGAACTTGTTATCACTCGGTTGGAGTAGGTTGGGTTGTGTCAAACTTTCAACCTGGTGTAACTATTTCAAACCAACTTTTAATTGGAAGTTAGCCCTTCCAATCTAAGAGGGATCTCTCAATATTTTTTAAGAATGAAAATGGCTAACTCTAGTTTTCTATATGACTTTTTAGGTGAAAGAGTGTGACGGCAGCCACCATTGAGCATGGAGTTGGTCAAAGAAAAACAACAATAAACAACACTATTTTTATGGAAACTGAGGCATCTTTGGTTTACTAAGGTGGATAAGGACATTTAAAGTAATCACAACAAATTGAAGGAAGTTGGAGCTATTTGACAGACTTCCAAGTAATCAACAAATTGTGAAAACTAATAACAACAAAGGAACAAAATAGGATGGGATTGAAACCGGAATCAATCTCAGATTAAAACATAATTGCTAAAAACTGCATTTTCTATTAATTGAAAATAATATAACATTGGTTCTCACATCATCGATCCCCCATTGCAGAGTCGAAAATCTACATATTTATAGGGAAATGTCTCTTTACATATCTTGCCACCTGGGCCTGATTCAATCCATTGTTCTAGAGACATGTTCCTATTTGATTAATAAAAATTTGAGACTTCATCGCGGTTTCTATTACAACAAAATTCAAATAAAAATGGAAGTCGTATGAACAAAGCCTCTCTAACAGTTACAAATTTTCAGGGAAATAAAATTGTTGTAGTGTTGGCACTGTATTTGTGGAAATTCAAAGCGTCTAACCTTTCGAATTCTGTTGTGTTGTTTTTGGGATTTTAAATGAGCAATATTCTTTATCCTGTTGATAGGTGTGTTGTTTTTTGTTCGAAACATGTTTGAAAATGCCATTAATGTTCCACTGTGTCTCTGCCCAGTTTTCTTGTTGTCTTTTACTGACCATGCCGTTGGATATTTGCAAAAAAATACCTTCATTGTCCTCTTTCTTCGTTGTCCTATTTGATGACCATCTTGATGAAGAAACACCGAAAAACACTCTTGGTGTCTCATGAAGTGGGAGCGCTCATTGATCTAGGTCGTTGATAAATTTGGAAATCCTGTTGTGGTCTGTGCTTGTGAAGCAAAGCAGGAGGGCCACTTCTCTAAGAACTGTTCATGCAAGATGGGCCACATGGCAGCTAGGGATTTGAGGGAATGAACATACTATCAGGACGGGAGTGGGCGACCATGGTTTCTTTGGCGCTTTGTGGATTTAGGTCTTGAGATGACGTGAAGGCGGGGGCGGGATCGTTGTGTGAAGTGATAGGCAGAAGGATCTACGTGGCAGTAGGGGAGTGGCGGTGAAGCGGAAGTGGAGGGTGACATAACCGGGATTGTGGGTTATGGCGGGAGCAGGGAAAACCATTTTTAGAGGTGAGTCATAGTGGTTTATTGTATTGAGAGGGGGGGGCTGCGCAATGACGAGAAGAGAACATGTAGCAGCGGGGAAACCACTTTTCAGACCCCCCGCCGATAAAGCGAAACATAGCCCGGGGGGTGGGGCGTGAAAAGGCCTTAAACCTGTTGGATGGAAGGTTGATTGTGATCGGGGGTATGAACTTATGCAAGGCTTAACCGTGGGTGGACTCGACATCTTATTAGATTTTTTTTTATTCCATTTCGTGTCTGGGAGTGGATTCTGGTTTATTGCATCGGGGGTAGTGTGAGCTTTATGTTTGGGACTCTTTAATATATGTGATAGCTATATATTAAAAAGGGACTTTCAACATGGTTTATGATATTAAAATATACAAAGGGGAACACTGCTAAAGTAGGAACGGGAAACACAGCTAGAGTAGGAATGGGTCTAATGGGATGAAAATATGGGAATATGATAATTTTTCCAAAACAAATAGAATGGAACTGTTCTTCCTCCTTAATATCCAAATATAAAGCATAATAACCTCTTTCAAAAAAGCAACAGATAGATGAAAAGATCGGTGGTGGAAAACCTTGACTAATAAAACTAAAATTTATTTTACTGAGTTATCATGGATAACATTGGCTCCAATGGGGATGTTGAATCCCTGTGGTGGAACAAAGAACCAACAGACCAATTGCCTGACCATTGGGTTGATCCTAATCTGAAGACTACATCAAATCCACTTCACCAAAATGAAAAGAAAATTGCAACATGTGATCTAAACTTGAAGGAAATGCTTAGCCAACAAGCTTATTTATGTCTTATTCTAACATCTGAAAATCCACCTGCTTAATTCAATCAATATAAAACCTCCAGTATAACGAGACAAAGAGCTGATCCAACACTTGGGCTTCTTGATTATGCATGAACAAAATTAGTAGTGGATCATCTCTGGCAACTTAGAATAAAAACTGAATCCATCACTTGAGCTTACAAATGAAAGAAACTTCACATTCATTGATGACTGGAATAAACTTGCAGTCGAACTCATCTTGAAAATCTTCAAGATACTGCTTTGCAAGCAGTGGATTCACCACGAAACTTTGATCTTCAGTATTCTTTAAAAGTGGAGTTTCCAGGGTAATATCACAACCTCCGAAACTTCTAATTTCCTGTTACCCTCGGGAATCAGAAAGAAGAGACTTGAAGAGAATCCCAGAAAAAGGAATTTTTCGGCTCCCGACAGATGCACCAAAATGTTATCATTCGACTGGAGCAAGTTGGGATGTGTCAACCTTTCAACTCGATGTAACTATTTCAAACCATATTTTAATTGGAAGTTAGCCCTTCCAATCTGAGAGGGCTCTCTCAATATTTTTTAAGAATGCAAATGGCTAACTCTGGTTTTCTATTTGATTTTTTAGGTGAAAGAGTGTGAGGGAAACCACCATTGGGCATGGAGTCAGTCAAAGAAAAATAACAATAAACAACACTATTTTTATGGAAAATGAGGAATATTTGGTTTACTAAGGTGGATAAGGACATTTACAGTAATCACAACAAATTGATGGAAGTTGGAGTTGTTTGATAGATTTCCAACAAATCAACAAACTGTGAAAACTAATAATAATAAAGGAACATGACAAGATGGGACTGAACCAGAATGAATCTCAGGTTAAAACAAAATTGTTGTAAACTGTATTTTCTATTAATTGAAAACAATATAACAGTGGTTCTCACATCATCGATCCCCCATTGCAGAGTCGAAAATCTACATGCTTATAGGGAAAGATCTCTTTACATATCTTGCCACCTAGGCCTAATTCAATCCATTATTATAGAGACTGGTTTCTATATGATTAATAAAACTTTGAGACTTCATCGGATTTTTGTTACAAAAAAATTCAAATACAAATGGAATTCATATGAACAAAGCCTATCTAACAGTTACAAATTTTCAGGGAAATAAAATTGTTGTAGCGTTGGCGTTGTAATTGTGGAAATTCATAGCATCCGGTCTTGCAAATTTTGTTGCGTTGTTTTTGGGCTTTTAAATGAGAAATATTGTTTATCCCACTAATAGGCATGATGTTTGCTGTTTGAAACGTGTTTGAAAGTGCCATTACTATTCCATTGTGTCCCTGCCCTATTTTCTTGTTGTCTCTTTAATGACCATGCCATTGGACATTTGCCAAAAAATACCTTCACTGTCCTCTTTTTTCGTTGTCCTCTTTGATGACCATGTTGCTAAAGAAACACCAAAAAACACTCTTCTTGTCTCACGGAGCAGAAACATTCGTTGATATGGGCCATTAATCAATCTGGAAATCCCATTGTGATATGTGTTTACGAAGGAAACCAAACAGCCACTTTTCTCAACACTGTTCATGCATGATGGGCCACATGGCAGCTGAGGAGTGGGGGGAATGAACATACTATAGGGATGGGAGTGGGCATCCATGGTTGAGTTGGCTCTTTGCGGATGGAGGCCAAGGGATGACATGAAGGTGGGGTCAAGATCGTTGATGGGAAGTGATAGGAAGAAGGATCTGCGTGGTACTAGGGGAGTGGCGATGAAGTGGAAGTGGAGGGTGACGTAAACGGGATTTTGGGTTATGGCGGGAGTGGGGAAAACCGTTTTTGGAGGGGGGTCGAAGTGGTTTATTGTATTGAGAGGGGGGGGTAAGAAATGATGAGGGGAGGACATGTAGCGACAGGGAAACCACTTTTCATACCACCCCCCCCCCCGGGCGATAAAGAGAAACATAGCGGGGGGGGTGAAAAGACCTTAGAGTTGTCGAATGGAAGGTTGATTGTGATCGAGGGTATGAACTTGTGCAAGGTTTAACCATGGGTGGACCTGACATCTTATTAGATTGTGTTTTATGCTATTTCACGTCCGAGAGTGGTTCTTGTTTATTGCATCGAGGGTAGTGCAGGTTTTATGTTTGGGACTTTTTAATATACACGATAGTTATATATTAAAAAGGGACTTTCGACATGGTTTATGATATTAAAATATACAAAGGGGAACACGGATAGAGTAGGAATGGGAAACACAGTTAGAGTAGGAATGGGTGTAATGGGATGAGAATATGAGAATTTTTGCAAAACAAATAGAATGGACCTGTTCTTCCTCCTTAATCTCTAAATATAAAGCACAACAACCTCTTTCAGAAAAATAATAGATAGATGAAAAGATCAGTGGTGGAAAACCTTGACTAATAAGACTAAAATTTATTTTAGTGAGTTATCATGGATAATAGAACTTAGAGCATTATATGATGAATTGTGATTATGTTCAAATATTTCATTTCTTACACACTCATATGAAGTTCTCAACTGTCCAATATTGTGTTATTTCAGATTTGACTTCCAACTTACCACTGCCTAGCATACCTTGTCACTTTATAAATTGTGTTATTTCAAAGATTTTACTTCTACCATTTCATAAATGCAATGTCCTCAAAAAGATAGTTGAACACTTCCATATTAATAGTTATATCATATTCCAAGAATATATACATTTGTTGTAAGAATCAACAATTGTCTCACGAAGAGTAATCACATCACAAGCGACAATTGAACTTAGTTGGGGAGGATATTAATTTATCTTCTCAAGTGCATGAGTTCTTTCTGTTGTCAAGGTAGGAGTCTATGTAGCACAAGCTAGAGGAAATAGTGGTCCATATCCCAAAACAATGGTATTGTTTAGTCCATGGATAACTTTAGTAGCAGTCGGTGTAGATGTTCATAGCTACAAAAATACACTTTTTCTAGGAAATGGAAAATCTCTTCTAGGGATTGGTATTTCACCCCCGACACATAAAATTCAAACTTATGCTCTTGTTGCAAGAAATTATGAAATGCTAAATTATTCTTATGTGATATCCATTTCATCTCACTGCCAAAACCCTGAATTTTTTAACAAGACTATGATTCAGGGGAACATTCTAGTTTGAGGATATTCATACAAATTTGCATATGGTGCTACATCTGTAAGATATCTGTCAGAAACTGCAAATAGTTTAGGTGTAGATGGGTTCATTCTGGCTATGGAGAATCCGTCTTTGGGAGCTAGATTTGATCCAGTTCCAGTGCAAATTCCAAGAATTGTTATAAAAGAAGTAGATCAAACATAGAGTCTTGTAGATTAATATAATAAATCAACAATAAGGGATCCATTAGTTCAAATAACAAGGTTTGGAGCTAAGGCTTCCATTGGAAATGGGTTTAAGCCTATATATATCAAGGTATAACTCCTTAGGTAGTATTCTATTCTTCTAGAGGGCCAGGTATTAAGGACTCCAGCTTTTAGGACAGTGATGTTTTAAAGCTAGATATTCTAGCTCTTGGTTCTCTAATATGGGCAGCATGGTCTCCTAATGGCACTAATGAAGTCAATTATCAAGGAGAATGATTTGGCATGATATCAGGGACAAGTATGGCGACACCACATATAGCTGGCATTGCAACTTTGGTGAAGCAGAAACATCCTGATTGGAGCCCTACTGCCATCAAGTCAACATTACAAACAACATAAACAAATTTGACCACATGGGGAAGCCCCTGCAAGAACAAAATCAATGTTTTCAAAAGTGCTTATTTTTTAAAATATTTTAAATCCAATCGATTAAATGTGTTTTCTATTTTCTCAAGATATTTTCCTAATTAATGTAAAGTTTACACATGAATTATTAAAAATCCTTAGTGATCGAGTATGATTATACACATTTTTCATGGTATATCTTAGGAACTTGAGAGGATAAATTAATATCCTCCCCAACCATACTCAATCACTAAGGATTTTTGATAATTTATCTATATATTGGACTCCTTAAACATTCTCAATTAGCAACAAATAATGATTGTTAAAATCCTTCGATACAAATGATGAGCCCCAGTATTGCAGGAAGGATGTTGCAACTCCTAGGGTGACCAACTTTACTTTATCAACCTAGGGTTTGTATAAACTTGGACGTGATAGTGCTATATGCACAACAGATGTAATAGACTACTCTTGTCACTGCTTAACTGGGGCGATAGACTACTAGGGTTTTTCAAACCAGTCTTATATTGACTAGAAGTAGGTTGACTATTAATAGTAAATGTAAAGCTATCCTTAATGCAAAAAGTAAATGTTTTCCTATGTTAAGTAAATGTAAGTGTTGAAGTGCTATGAAAATGACATTAAATCACCTAGCTATGAATTAACACAAATCACTTGAAAAAGAGACCTAATTTAACCTTGCATTCTATCATCTAGTTATCTGGACTAAGTAGGCATGGAAATGATCCCAATATTGTTAAGAATGATGTATGCATGCATTAGCAAAATATTGTAGAAAAGAGCCTTTTGGTTTTTCAATTTATAAATGTAAATGTTAAACTAATCAATCTAATCTTTTGCAGGGGAGAAAGGTATGGGAAAACTGGTCAAAAATGGCATTACGGGGTATGGAGGTCAAGTTGAAGGGACACCCTAGGCTCTGATCATTATTTCTACCCAAAATAGTCTAAAACATGATGCTACAACGTTTCCGGTAGTTTCTAGGTAGGGAAGGTGAAAGGAGGCACTGGGAAGGTGTATGATGGTGGAATAAGGTATAGGGAAGGTGCACACTACCCAAGGATTACCCCAACTCTTCAGGATGGTTGGATTTTCTCAAGTTGGCTGTCCACGGTGGCTACAATCATAAATTTGAACTAATGGTTGGTAGGGTTTGGCGAGAGGTGGAGAAGAGTTAGATGAGGTTGGTGGAATGATTTCTCCCTGCAGATCAACAACTCCTGCAACAACACATATTCATTTCATCATTTATGCACAACTTGATGTAAATGTGGTAAATATGATTTGAATTTGAGAGACTGATTTATTGATGGCTAGTGGATCAAATCTATGGAATGGAATTCCTTCTAATCTACAACAAACTTAAGAAACCAAAATGACAATTGCAAGTGCTTCTAAGAAATCATGAACAATGATCCACTCAACAAGAAACCCTAAGCTATGTAATAACCAAAAGATAACTCTATTTTTTGAGTTGCGAGAGTGGGGCCATCAAACCATGATCCCATGAGGGAGATGAGGATGAGGCCATTGTCACAATATTTTCTGAAGTCTTTTCTTTCCCTACTGTAACACTGATTTACTTCTCCAACTAATGGAAGCAAAACTAACCAATCATTCAAAGACTTGCAAATTAAAAAAACAAAAATAATTTCAGCAGCTAATCTATGATTCTAATATAAGGATCCTTGTACAAAAAGAAGAGGAACCTCTACTACTAGGGTTGGGCCTTAACCCAAGAGATTCATCCCTCTAAATCAACTCAATGTTCGATCAAAGAAACCCTTTTCATTATCACCAAAATGTCAAAAATAACATGAGAATACAATCCCAATATCTTAAGCTATAAATTGCCTCTTCACTAGAATAAAAAGTCGAATCCTAATGAGTCCCTAGGCCTTTTTATTTATAAAACTAAAGCTACCAATATCTTCCTTAAAATTAGTGAAGCTTGGCTCCCAAACTCAAGATTAACTTGTCTTCAACTATCATTGGCTTGGTTGCCAATGAACTCGGTGGGCTTGGCTGTTATGAACTTCGAGTTGATGAGATATGTTGGAGGAATCTTCTAGTGATTGAGGAGTTAAGGAGGGAGACCCAATCTCCTAAAATCCCTCTTGCTTGTCTTCTTTGAGTTCCTGAACTTAAATTAGCCACAAACTGCTCCAAATCCTACAATAAGTTCATATTAGGCCACATGACAGAACATCTCACTTTTACCCTTCTCACTAAGAAAAATATAATTAAAAATGGAAAGAAATGTGAGAAAATTTGATTTTAATAAGCTGGAGAGTGGCATTAAGGCCCATATAATTTACCTATTGATAAGCCTCATCATCACCCCCCTACTGAAAGTGTTTCTCATCCTCTTAGAAACTTAGTCTATGTCCATGTCTTTCAGATCTCTTGTGGCCTCTGTTACATCCCAAGCCTTTGTTGATGGAGTTTCCTCTTGTGGATAAAACCCTGCATGCTTTTTTATTTTTTACTACTGCTTTCTTTCCTCTTCCTCCTTTCTACCTTCTAGCATACCCAATAGTAAAGGTGGATTGAGTTTCAAACCAATCCAATTGATTTTGAGTCTTTGCAGTGCATTCTTATACAATGGGGTCCTTTCTAGTGCGTCTCTCATCCTTTCAAGGGAATGATACTCCCTAATCCTTAGGTTGTATGGTAGGGTGACCCATCTCCTTTGGGATGCTTGCTAGCTTTCATCCCCTAGCAATCTCAAGGTGTTCTCAAAAAGTGCAATTGTTTTCTCTTGTGTAGTTAGGTATCTTGGTGCTAGATGGGGATCATTTTCGATGATGTTGTGAGTGCTAAAGACAAGCATAAAATTTATTTGTTCTTCTCAGATGTAAAGGATCTCTTTTTCTTCTCTTTCAAACACCCTCTTCACCTCCTTAGCCTTGACCTCCACATGAATCATCCATGATGCAAGGGCCATTAGTTGTAAGTCCCCCAACTTTGCATTCGGGTCCCACACATTCAATTTTGTTAAGGCCAAGTTGTGCAAGTAGTATTTAGATATCTTGGCCTTATCATCTAGGGTGTTTTTGTCACATAGCTCAATGAACTGCCTGTAGTCTTGGAAAGGCATAGTCCCTGGTTGTGCTAGTGTATTTGTTTGAAATTGCAACCATTGATCTTTGAGGTACAAGGCATATGATTTTGGTGGCATCCTACACTAGAGTGCCTCATGGAGAGGCTTTCCATGATGGCCAATTGGCTCTCTTTTTCCTGTAACTGCCTCCTTAGCCATGTGTTTTGTGCTTCTAGTTGAAATCTCATAATTCGCTCCTTGTCTCTTATCCTACTAAACTCTTTTCCCATTTGTAGTAGATTCTTTTTCATATGCCCCACATCCTATACCTTCTTTGATTTGGAAATTTGCATCCAGCAATGTGTCCTTCCTCTCTCCTTCTCAAGCTTAAAGAAGAGAGAGATGGAAAATTTATGTGGTATTACTCTGCCTTGCTCAATGAATTTGTAATAAGAACTCAGATTAGGCTATGGGATAGGTTCCTGCAGCTCTTTGGATTCTCCCTTAGATGTCTTTGGAGAATTTCCCTCCTCCTGCACTTGTTTTGCTACTTCCTCGCCTTTCCTCTATCCTTGTTGTCCTTCCTGCTTTTTTTTTTGTTTTTCCTGTAGTGCTGATAGAGTTTCCTGTAGAAATTTTATGTAGAAGGCTTTTTCCTTTCTAAAATGGGGTCAAAGGTGTCTGGTATTGCTTTTTTTATTTTGACATGGTGACAGGCCTCCTAACATAGGTGATGGGATACTTTGGGGAAGCTTGTTTTGATGTACCCTCTTCGCCTTTTATTTCTAGGGAATTTAGCTTTTCTTTCTCTTTTGGTGAGTTCCCGATTATGATCAGAGTCCTGGTGGGTGTTTGTGGTTTCCCTTATTTGATCCTAGTGATCCTCCTTGTTTTGAAATAGAGGGGAGTTTACCTCTGTCTCTTCCCTTTTGACTTAACAGGTGTGCTTAGGGCAGTCAACGTAGCAGTTGCCTCCCTCTTAGTTGGTTCATGAGACAACCTTGGAGATTCCTCCCTTTCCTTGGTTTGTTCCTCAAGGTTTTCTTCTTCCTTATGTTTTGTGTCTTCACCTTTCTCCTCTTCTTCCTCTTCAGGTTCTTCTTTTGCCTCCTCTTCAGGATCTCCTTCTTCCTCTTCAGGTTCTCCTTCTTCCTCTTCTTCAACACTAGAGGTATTATCCCTATTATATTCAAGGGCTTGTATTTCAATCACAGCCTCTTTGTCCATGTCTCTGAATGTGGACCATTGAATGGGGTTTCTTAGCTGGCTCAAGGAAACCTCTAGTATTAGCTTAGTAACTCCATGGTGTGTCAATTGTTGATGTTTTCCCTCTTGGACTTTTAGGCTCATGTATATTTTTGATTGCAGCAAAAGGTAGGGTATACTGAGTCTTCTGTCAATGGGTATTCCTTCCCCAAATCTCAACTCATGGAGGAGTCTAAATTGATATCCATAGACTATACTGAGCCTCCCTTCACAAGAGATATATTTGAGAATATAATAGCTCACCTCATTCCAAGGGTATAGAAGGCTTTCCCTTCTTATCCCATTTTTGTCCTCAATTGGCTCTTCATCCCTTAAGAAGAAGTTTTTCATTGAAAAAGTGCTTGCAACCTTATCCACCTTTCTCTATGGCATCCCTTGAGGAAGTGTAGTGATTTTTCTAATTACTTAAGGAGTAATTGTAATTGACAGCCCCCTTACCATAGTGGTAGCACTGATTCTAGCTTGAGGGTTAAGTGCCATCGAAAATTCTTGAGATACATCATCATCATACCCTTTGAGCAGCTCAAATAATCCCAACCAGTTATGCCTTCTAAATATTTATACCACAAGGGGATGGATGTATATCTTGGATGTCTCTGTGGGTTCCCTTCTGTTAAAACCTATGGTCATGTTCCTTTTCTGGTTGGTTGACTGTAGGGAGTTTGGTAGGCTAGCCTTATTTTTCTTAGGGTGACTGAGGGTGGTGGATGGTTTCAATTTCTCCCTATCTCCACACAACTTTCAAATTGTTCACAATTATTTTAAAACTCTCAGGCTCACTGTAATCACTTAAAAACTCAACTTTTTCGGTTCTTAGCTACCAATTCAAGGCATAGGATATATGGGTCACCTACCTTCCACTTTGATGCTTTGGATGAGGATAATTTCTAAGCAGATGGACCCGATGCACCTCCTTTTAGAATTCTCTATGACTTTCCTTTGTTTCGTGTAGCTCCCCGCATTTCCTGTAGTTGCTCATGTAGTGTTGTTTCCTATAGGGTAGTTGAAATAGGTTTACCTCCTTGTGGCTCTCCAAGGTGGTCCTAGTGCTCTCTAATCTCGAAATGAACAAATGGTACATGAGAGTTTGGAATATTTTCTTTTTATGGTCGATTCCTTGGAGTGTTGTATTGGCTATGAGTGTACGAAATTTCCTCTTTGGGCCCGTTGGCCCACCGATAGTTATCATGCAAACTTTCCTCGTAATCATCACCCACTCTCACACAACTTAACTCGACCACCTTTTCAACTCATTCTTCTGCAACGACATGTCAGGCTGACCAAGTGTTCACTTTTTGTTTTTGAGCTGAGGGTGTCCAAGTTAACTGGCCACCTCCAGCTTATAAAATCAAATTTTTCATATTCCTACACTTTTACTATAAGTACTTAGGGAAGAATTCGGATGAGCTTCCATACCTGTGCCTTCCTTTGCTTGATTGTTGCATGCTAGACGATGGCTTTGTTGTGCTTCCTTTTGTTCATGTAAGTGCTTTTCCATGGTCATTTTTTTGTATATTTCTTCTTGTCGATGTGGTTGTCCTCTTTGTGGTTGTGTGTAGGTGTTTGGTAATGTTGTTGCTACTGAGCTCTAGATGGACATCATAGTGTTTGCAAGGGTGCTGGAGATATTTTCTTGCATTGGTGTTGAAGGGGAGTGCATGGAGAACTATTGTTGTGAGAGCACAGGCTGCTACAGGGTTTCTTGTAGTTAGTACAGGAAATCCTCTAGTTTTTTTTTTTTTTAGTTGGAGGAGGAATGGGTGGTGATGTAGGAGTGGAAGGATGGAAGTGGAGGATATGGAGTGGTAAGTGAGTGAGGCCAATGATGTCATGGCTCATGGATTTTTTTTTTTTGAGTGGTTTTTTATGGACATGGAGGGTAGTATGGTCATGGATGGTGTTGGGTGATAGGTGGTGAGGTGTATGGCTCCCTCCTTCAACCTAGAACAAGCTTGCATCATCACTTCCCAATCGAAATTTTTTTCCTGTAGTGTTTTAAGATATCCTATAGTACTACAGGAAACTCATGTAGTAACTATAGGAAACCCTGTAGAAATCAGAAAACTGCATAAAAACTGGTTTTTGATGCCTGGAAATGAGGATGGATGATGGAGACATGGTATACATGGGACATGTGAAGTGAATGAAGGAAGAATGGGGTGCTACTTGGCTTGCTGTCACCTTAACTTTTAGTCCTTTGTTTCCTTTAAAAACCTGCAAAAAATCACAAAATTTTATTAGTGGGAAAGTTTGAGGTCCCTGCCATGTCATTTGTTTTTTTCTTTTCTCTTTTATTTTTGAAAGACACACAAGTCACCTCAAAGGAGGTTTTCCACCTGTCTTCTTGCGCTATGCGCCTCAAGGGAGATTTTCACCTAGGTCCCTTGTTGTTTTTCCTTCTTTCTTTTTTTTCATTTTTTTCAAAAATAAAACAGTCTTCAAGAATTTTGTGAGCTGGAAGTTGAGACACTTCCAAGCACATTCACTTCCTTATTGATGGTATTGATGAACTCTTCCCTTGACAAAGGTATTTTATAAGCTTTCAATCTATATCCATTGACCAGCAAGGGGGTACCTTCTTCATCAATGGTTCTTATTTGCACAACTCCATTGTCACGGCATTTCTCTATCAGATATGGGCCCAACCACCTAGTCATCAATTTGCCTTTGAAGTCCTTGAACCTGGAGTCATATAGCAGAGCCCAATCACCTTCTTGAAAAACTTTTTCTTTGATGTTTTTTTCATGCCAAACCTTTCTTTATACTTGAGTCACCTCTGTGTGTAGGAAGACTTGCATCCTGAATTCATCTAAACCACTGAGCTGGAGCAACCTCTCTTGTTGTGCCTTTGTAACATCCAAATCCAACTGTGCTTCCATTCTCAAAGTGTTGTTCTGAAACTCAATGGAGGGCAGAACCTTCTTCCCATAGACCAAGTCATAAGGGTTGAAGCCAGTGGTTGTCTTCCAGGTTGTATTATAGGCCCAAGTGGCATCCACTAGTCTATTAGCTCAATATTTTTTGTTGTTGCTCACAACCTTTGTGAGAATGCCTTCCAATGCTTTGTTGGTAACCTCTACTTGTCCTTGGCCTAAGGATGATAATTAGTAGACTACCTGTGCTTGATATTATGATGACTCAATAAATTTCCAATCAGGTGTGAGGTGAATTGAGTGTCCTAATAAGTGGCTAGCTCTCTAGGGTACCCAAACTTGTAAAACACATTCTCCCTCAAGAACTCAACCACTTTCTCTTTTGTTGCTACCTTGACAGCCTTGGTTTCAACCCACTTTGTCAAATAATCATTGCACACAATTATGTACTTTTTTTACCCTGATGGTGGATCAATGGGCCGAATGAAATCCATGCCCCACTTGTCAAATGAATCAAGAGTCACTTGAGGTTGCAAAGGCATTTCATCCCTAGGAGTAGAACTCCCCTCTCAGATATGGAGGTCCTTGTAGAATGGGTAGATTGGATCTCAGACATAGGGCACACAAGGGGCTAGTTAAACCAATATTTGCAAATTGTTGACCTTTATTGGTAGTTGGAATTCTTACTAGGGCACACCCTTTTAGACCAACACGAGCATCGTGAGGATGTTCTTCATTCCTTGGAGCACTTACACCAACACCTGAGGGACTTGGATCACATAATGGAAAGAATAGTACAACATCTTGGCATACTTCCTATGGCAAGGAGAACCTTCAAGAACCCAAAAGTACTTGTCCAAGTTACAGTCTCATATTCAAACCCCTAAGCTTAGGCATGTCATGTCTTTTAATGTATCCTTTGCTATAAAAACTAATATGTAGAGGCATCTTAGAGCATTACTCTATTTTGAGTAATGTTGTCTCTTTTTGTTTTTAGCTATCACAATCCTCTCTATAAACTAATATGTAAAGGCATCTTAGACCATTACTCTATTTTGAGTAATGTTGTCTCTTTTTGTTTTTAGAAGAAAGTTCTTTCTTGGATCTGGTATGTTTCACGGGTAAGAAATGACTTTTCATACTCATGATATAAATTCCAATTTCCTTTTAAAAGCAATACACTTATTTTATATTTTGGATTTCTTTTCTTAATAATATATTATTTTGAAAAATCATAAATTTTTTCCAT
>APFE030561988.1:75999-89726 GCA_000404065.3 Pinus taeda
TTAGTTTATACATTTTTTTAAATAATAATAATAATAATAATACTTTAAAATTTAGCCCTTTTAGCTTTGGACTGAACATGAGTCGAATCTACCTGAGTGGCTGTTAATGGTATGACCACATCAATAGGGCATAATGGTTGAAAAAAAAACCCCACCTGAAAGGGGTTGTGTCTTGTTGAGATGTGGAGAGCTCTATTGTAGTTGTGTTGGACATAGGGGAGACTTTCATCCCACGTGCATCGATGCTTCGAGTTTTACATGCACAAAATGTGTACGATATTCATGTTGACAACCTCTATTTTTCCATCATTTTGGGGAAGGAAAGTCGTGGACTTAGTAAGTTTTATATCCAGCATCGACTAGAGACTTGACCAAAATGCACTCAGGAATCTATTGTCTTGACCTAAGAAAATAGACTGTGGGATCCCAAAGTGTACCCATACTCACTCAAAGAAGAGCTTAGCAGTGGCCTCTGTTGTGATAATCTTCTTGCAGGCTGCCATGATGGCCATCTTAGAGAATCTATCGACGACCACGAAAATGCAACGTTGTCATACTTAGTAGAAGGAATGCCTGACATGTAATTCATGGAGGTAGATTCCCAAGGCCAGCTAGGAGTAGGTAGATGAGTATATAGACCTTGCTTCTTGATGGTTGGTTTGGTAATGTCACAGGTGATGCAGGATCTAATGTACTTCCCAACATCTTGACAAAGTTTCAGCCAATAAAAATACTTATGCAATACCACCACTATTTTATTTACTTTGAAATGTCCAACAACCCGAATGTAGTGTGCCTCCCAAATCATCTTGGCATGCTCACTTGAAGGAACAAAGATGTGTCCCAGGTGGCATAACAGTGCATCCTGAAGGTGAAAATTTGGAACTTGCTTCCCTTCCAGGAGTGTTTGGTATATGCTGCTGAATTCTGGATCGCTCTTGTAAATATGTGGCCACCCCGATGTCTCGTGCCCACAGGAATCAAGCACAGTGATTAACGCCATGATCGGTGGTCAGTTGAGGCAATCAACAACATTATTGGTGTTTCCCTTCTTTTACTTAATGTTCAAATGGACCAATAATGTTCTGCAACTTTCCTTCCTGAATGACTTGTATTTTTCTGCAACTTCCCTTGTGTCTATATGAACTGTAGAGGTTGATGGTCAATGTGGATGATTATTTCCTTCCTCAAAATGTAATGCTTCCATTGATAGCAGGCCTGCACAATGGAATACAATTCTTTGTCGTAAGTGGGGTACTTTTGGATCGTGTTCGAAAGTGTCTCATTGTGTGTTATCACTCCTATGGATCTCCAAGGCTGAGGACGAGTCCCACTAAGGTAACCACAAACCAATATTTTGACTTGGTAGCTAGCCCTACCAAGCCGGAGAGGGCTCTCTCCAAAGGATCAGAGCTAAGAGTGCTAGATAGATTAGAGTTTTAGGCTAGATGTAAAGTGAAAAGGGTTGTTTGATTTTATTTTGGTTGGGTAGTCACAAGGATGAGTGAATTAGGTTAGAGAATGAAGTAGGTCAGGGAAAATGAGGGTATGATTGTAGACATCTGATGGAGCAAGGTAGGTAGGCACTCAAACCTTTAAGGTTATGAAGTGAGATGGATAATACTAGTGAGGTGCTGGAAAGAGCAAGACAAGCATTTATTCTTTCTAAACTGAAGAAACTGGACAAACTATGAAGATTTCCCCAAAACAGAGCATATAAAATGTATTCTTCTCATCAACTTGAAAATCAACATATCATAGAAGTGAAGTGAAATATGGGAGTACAAAACATTCAAACATATGCAAGATAAGAAGAAACTAAGTCAAAAATCCATACCACAGGTATTCCATCAAAATAGCTGCAACTCATTCATTAAATTCTGCCAAACACTGATTACACTAGTGTCTCTGATCAATAGCCAAACATCCAACTGATTCCAACCCTTCCTTACTTCAAATGATGAAGTATTTATACGAATTCTAAACTAAAATATCTTGACAAAAATCTCAAGATCTTTTTACAAATATCCTAAACTGTTTTTCACAAATAGAAATGAAATGTAGGACATTAAAAATTAATGTATCTACTTGGCACTATCATTATTGATTTTTGTTTTACAAGGAAGGGAAATTCGAATTTGATTGCAACTCTTAGTTGATGAGGTGGCTAACTATCTTGGAGCATTTTCCTCCAGTAATTCTACAAAATAAGGTCCAGTCATCCCTTTGTATATATCAATCCGTGATATATCTGTAAAGAGTGAGAGAGGTTATTGTAGATAAATATATTCTTGAGATAAACCTCTCTCAGTTTCCCAACATTCATCTCTGGTTATTCCCAATATTCTCTGCAAAAAGGTGACTGAAACAGGACTTTACACTGTCTGAAAAATAGGCTGTAAAGATGTACATGTATATCTCATTTTACAATATATTTGTAAACTTTGAAGTAGGTTATTGTACTTTGGAATATTAGGAACACAAACCTCTTCCATTTTCTCAAGAGTCATCTCTTATTTGCTACAATATGCTCTGAAAATGTATGACTAAATAAGCAAATTTAGGAAAATATGTCTGCAAAGCGTCATCTGTATATGTCTGTAAAGCGGATTTTGTGGCTCTTCATCTTCTGATTCCTCCTCTGCTGTAGAGTTTGATTCTTCCTCCTTTAGCTCAAAATCTATCTTCTTAGGTTCCTTTGGTTGGAATTCATGTTTAATAACATTTTTCACCTCTCTGAACAACACATCTCGGTTGTACACAACCTTCCTTGTTACTGGTTTCCAAAGCTTATAACCCTTTAAACCATCCTTATACCCAATAAAGATGCACTTTTCAGATTTACTATCCAACTCGGTTCATTTCTCCTTTGGAACATGTACACATGCATCACATTCAAATACCCTTAGATGTGAAAGAGAAGGTTTCTTACCAGTCCATAACTCTTTTGGAGTCTTATCCTCCAACACTGATGAAGGTGATCTATTGACTAGGTAACATGTTGTCTCCACTACCTCTGCCCAGAATTCTTGTACTAACCTGGCACCATTGAGTGTGTTTCTTGCCCTTTCCATCAATGTCTTGTTCATTCTTTTTGCAACTCCATTTTGTTGTGGTGTATATGGAGTAGTCTTTTGTCGTGCTATACCAAACTTCTTACATAATTCTTCAAATTCCTTACTTCAAAACTCTCCAGCGTTATTTGTCCTTAGCACCTTTATCTTCTTCTCTGTCTAGTTTTTCACCAGAGCCTTAAATTCTTTAGACCTGTCAAAGACTTCAGATTTCTTCTTAAGGAAATATATCCATGTATTCCTTTAGAACTCATCTATAAATGATACATAGTACACAGACTTACCTAGTGATGGAACCTTCACAAGTCCAAACACACCACTGTGCACAAGCTCTAATATTTGTTTCGTCGTCTTACCACCAAAGGGGAAACTCACCCGATTCCCATATACACAATTTTTACAAAAATCCAAAGAGTTATTACTCATACCTTCTACCATACCTTTACCATGAAGTATTCGAAGGCCCTTCTCTCCAATATGTCCAAGCCTTTGATGCCACAACATTATCTTCTCTCTAGAGACCACTAGATTTTATGCCCCACTTTCAGGAACCACAAAACTATTGCACCCATCAACAACAATGCTACCTTATAGCTTGTACAAAGTTCCAATTCGAACTCCCCGCATCAATACCAGTTCCCCTCAAACCATCTTGCAGGTATCCTTCTCGAACACTATTTTTACACCTGCATCATCCAGCTTGCTTATAGAAATCAGATTTCTAGCTAATGCAGGAATATGCAGACCAATCGGAAGTGTTCTAACCCTTCCACCTTGCAACTTAAAATTTACTTTTCCGCGACCAACAATTCTAGCCTTCCTGGCATCCCCCAAGAAGACATCACCACCATCATATTTCTCATACTCGCAAAACCACTCTCTATGGGGAGTGAAGTGAAAGGATGCACCTGAGTCAATCAACCATGCCTTGTGATCTACATATGTACTTGAACAAGCCAAGAAAAAATCCCCACATTCATCTGAGGTGGTTTTCGCCTCTGTAGATGGAGAATCATCAGATCCCTTTCCCTTATCAGGAGCTTTAGATTTACAGTCCCTTTTGTAGTGCCCTTCCTTCTCGCATTTCCAGCACACCACCTTTATATATTTTCCTGGAGATTTAGATCTCCCTCTAGATTTATATCTCCCACTCGATGACTTATTTTTGTTTCTGTTCTGGGACCGTCCTCATACAAACAAGGCATCACCATTCTAGCTCTCCATATTTTTCCATCTCATCTCCTCTGTTAGCAAGGATGAGATTATTTCATCAAATTGCAAGGTAGTTACATTTCTACCTATTGCAATAATCAGACTATCCCACGAATCTGGTAGAGAACACAACAAACTGATGCACTTATCTTCATCTGAAATTTTAATATCAATAGATGGTAACTGACTTACCATAGTATTAAATGAATTTAGATGCTCTGTCACCGAGTCTCCATCTTTCATCCTCAGGTTATATAGCTTTTTCTGCAGGAACAGTTTATTCACCAGAGACTTAGATTGGTACAAAGTCCCTAACTTGTCCCACAAAGCATTTGCTATAGCTTCCCCTGATACATTAAGAAATACTGAATCTGAGACACGCAATCGTATTGTGCTCTTTGCCTTCTGATCCAACTTCTTCCATTCTTCATTAGACACTCCCGTTGGTTTAATACCAAGATCTACTGCGATCCACTGATCTTTATCCATCAATATATCCTCCATCATGAGTTTCCATAACTCAAAACTCTGACCATTAAATTTCTTGATCTCTATCTTTCCATTGCTCGCCATCTTCTTTCACCACCAGAATCGGTCTCGTAGATCTCCCACTGAACAGGGTCTTCCACAGGCCCGAGCAAAACCCCTCAGCAACAAAGGCATCCCCTTGAATCCAAAACAACTTTGATACCAAATGTAGGTTTTAACCCCATATAGAAATTACCTACATACGAATTCTAAAACACAGAAAATAAACAATGCGAGAGCATAACACATGAAACACATATACACAAAGATTTTCCCCTGGATCCAAAAACCGGGACTACCAGCTTGATTTTTCATTATATAATTTCAATGTACAATACATATTTATACATGTCGAAGAATCTAATACCATGGACTGAAAACCATCGCGTCCAAAACCATGGACCGAAAACCATCACGTCCAAAACCATGTGTGAAAAACATGCAAAAAACCATAGGTAGGTCCGCCTAACCTAATATAGGGTCCAAAACCAAAATTTTATGGGGCGCTGCCCCAAACCCCATAGAGTGCGGTTACCTGCACCTCTCAAACCCCCTTTGACTCCCCCTGCTACGCAATCAACACAACCAAGGGGGAGGGCACTCTGCCCCCCTTCTAACCCCCTAGTTAACTACGTGGGCTAGTCGTGGAAAGAATATAACACAACCCAACAATATCTGTAAAGAGTGAGAGAGTTTATTGTAGATAAATATATTCTTGAGATAAACCTCTCTCAGTTTCCCAAAATTCATCTCTAGTTGTTCCAAATATTCTTTGTAAAAGGGTGATTGAATCAGGACTTTACACAGTCTGAAAAATAGGATGTAAAGATGTACATGTATCTCTCATTTTATAATATATGTGTAAACTTTGAAGTATTTTATTGTACTTTGGAATATTAGGAACACAAACCTCTTCCATTTTCTCAAGAGTCGTCTCTGATTGGCCACAATATGTTCTAAAAAAGTATGACTAAACAAGAAAATTTGGGAAAATATGTCTGCAAAGCATCATCTGTATATCCCAAACCATAACAGCTGTTAGAAAACTAAGAGAACTTTTTGTACATGAGGATGTTGGCAGAGAAAAACTCTTTCAGTTTCTTAAAATTCGTCCTCATTGGTTTGGAACCAATGTTTGGAGTCAATGTAGCGTATAGGAAAAAGCATAGTTTCAACTGATCATGAGATAAATGAATGATGTGGATGCGGGAGATGACATGGAAATTAAGGAATGGAGGGTAACATAACCAAGAGTACATGGGAAAAGGTCAAGGGAGGTAGATGGAGTGTAGGTGAGTCAATTTTTTTGACTAGGGCTACCATCAGTGAGTAAATTTTTGAATGAGGACCTAGGTGGAATGAAAAAAAATTCTAAGTGAGACCCTAATATGAATATGAAAAGAGGAGTTTTGATCACTGATGGTAGTATGAAAATACTGACTCTAACATCGACCTCATTGGCGATGGAATCTCTTTGGAGGTGTCAAGAACATCGTAGACAAAGTGCCTAACCATGTCAGCCAATACAATAAAAAAACTTACAACTAAACTTAACACTGAAAACACACACACTGCAAATTGTAAACTAGATGTTGAAGGATGCTTGTCCAACAAGCTTATTGCACACTTATCCTACACTAATATACTAAAAAATCACTGAATCAAGTGATACTAGTGCCAAATCAACCAATCAAGCAGTTGTTGTAATGATGAGTTTGTTTGACAGTGCTTGAACCAGAACATAATTGGAAATTGTACCAGCACTATATACACATAATATATCTAGCTCTGTAAAAGGAAATCTAGTTTTTCATTAAAATTAAGAAAATATTCCATATATGCTGCTATAGGATCATAAAAACTAGATTCTATCTGCTGCCCCAAGTCATTAACATATGCTCTTGGCTGGAGACTGTCACATCCCTTTTGTAAATCAAAACATCCTTCAATCCAACCATCCAAGGGAAGCCTTACCTATTCTTCTTTGGGAGGAGGGAGAGTTTCCAAGAACATTTTAGGATCTTGGAAATCATATGATTCAATTTGAACATCGCATAGTTCAATTTCATTTTCTAATCTTTCAGCAACTAAACCAAGAAAACAATTTTTACCTTCAGGTGTGAGTCAACTAGATTTCAAACAATGAAATACTGATGTTGAGAAATTCCAATCAATCTGAAATTCTTCTAACTCATTCCTTAGAGTTAGTAATATTTCCCCAGATAAAGGATTTGCCACATACCCTGTCATCGGTGATTATCATCAATGCTCTGAAATCTGGATTCTTTGGTACTGAAGTCACTCTGAACTTTGAAGCTCGGGATCCTGAACAATGGAGTCACGAAGCAAATGATTCAACCTTCTTGTGTCCGATTGTTGTCCACCATGAACAACCGAATCTAAGGCATTGTCGTTTTTTCTCAGGGAAGATAGAGCTTTCATTCCCCAACAACGGCGCCAGTATGTTATCACTCCTCTGGATCTCCAATGTTGAGGAAGAGTCCAGCTGAGGTAACCACAAACCAATATTTTGACTTGGTAGCTAGCCCTACCAAGCTGGAGAGGGATCTCTCCAAAGGATCACAGCTAAGAGGGCTGGACAGATTAGGGTTTTAGGCTAGATGTAAAGTGAAGAGAGTTTTTTTATTTTATTTTTGTTGGGTATTCACAAGGATGAGTGAATTATGTCAAAGAATGAACTAGGTCAGGGAAAATGAGGGTATGATTACAGACATCTGATGGAGCAAGGTAGGTAGGCACTCAAACCTTTAAGGTTCTGAAGTGATATGGATAAGAGAGGTGAGGTGCTAGAAAGAGCAAGACAAGCATGTATTCTTTCTAAACTGAAGAAACTAGACAAACTATGAATATTTCCCCAAAATAGAGCATATAAAATGTATTCTGCTCATCAAATTTAAGATCAACATATCATAGACGTGAAGTGAAATATGGGAGTACAAAACATTCAAACATATGCAACATAAGAAGAAACTAAGTCAAAATTCCATACCATAGGTATTCCATCAAAATAGTTGCAACTAGTGACTCTGATCAATAGTCAAACATCCAATTGATTCCAACCCTTTCTTACTTCAAATGATGAAGTATTTATACAAATTCTAAACTAAAATATCTTGATAAAATCCTCAAGAGCACTGGTGCAAAACAAAGGCGATTATTCAACTCGAAGAATGCTTGTTGTTGGGTTTTCAACCAAAAAATATTTATTTCGCTCCACCCTTAGTGACTTGAATTAAAGGTCAAGTGATATGAGAAAACCCCCAACAAGAACCTATGCTAGAAATTGGAAAGACCCAAAAAGCTGCAGAGCTCTGTTAGAGTGGTTGGGGCTGGCCAATCCTGAATGGCTTGTATCTTGGATGGCTCCACATGTACACCCTTCTCATCAATGATGTACCCCAGATATTGAACCTGGGTTAGGCAAAAGGTGCATTTCTCCAAAATAACACACATCTTGCATTAGTGCAGGGTTTGAAGGACCTATCGAATATGGTGGAGGTTCTCTTCCCAATGCTAGCTAAAGATGAAGATGTCATCTAAATACACCACCATGAATGCATTGGTGAAGGGCCACAAGATTTCATCCATCAATCTAATGAAGGTTGTAGGGTTGTTCATCAATCTGAACGGCATGACCAACCATTTGAAAGGCCCTCCTTGGATTTGAAGGTTTTCTTCCACACATCAGAGGGTTTGATAGGAACCTGGTGATAACCTAGCTTCAGGTCAATTTTGCTGAAATATTTGGCCCACTTGAGCAGGTCCAAAAGTTCATTAATCTACGCGATTGGGTACCTATTCTAGACAACAATCTTGTTCAGCCCCTGATAGTCAATAGAGAGCCTCTAGGTCCCATGCTTCTTTTGTACCAATACAATCGGGCTACCATAAGGTGATGAGCTTGGCCTGATGTGCCCTTTCTGAAATAGTTCCTGAATTTTCCTTCTAATCTCATCGTTCTCTAGAATAGAATGTCGATAGATCAGTCCATTGGGAAGCAGTGCTCCCAAGGTCAGATCGATGGAGTACTTGACCTGATAGTGTAAAGGTACCCCTTTGGGTGAGGCAAAAATATCCCTATACTCCTTCATGACATTGTCCATCTTCTATTGTTGTGAAAAGGAGCCCTGCTTAGAAGCTGTGGTCAAAACCTTCTTCTTTCCCTGGGGCGAATCATAAGGAAAACAAATTTCCCAGTCTAGGAAATGATCTTACTACATTGCTTTGCAATGATCAAAGAGATGGCAGTAGGTGAGGCTATCTTCGATATCATGTACAACTTATTAGCTAAAGTAATAATCGCAGAGCGAGGTTTAGACTCATATACAACATGTCGATTCCACAAGTATGGTTGTCCTAACAAACTTCAAGAGGAGTAACTTCACACATTAGCTCATCCGTGAAGGGATTAATGTTATAGGGATGATGACATTGTTGGTTGACACAAAGATCTTGTCCTTGGTGAAGCCACCTGATGGTGTACGATTGTGGATGTGTTATAGTCTTTAGGCCCATCCACTTCATGACCTCTACTGAAATGAGGTTCTTTTGGATCCTGCTATCGAGAATGAACTACATCGGATAACCCTTCACCCACATCTGTGAGTGGAAGAGGTGTTGCCCCTCCTCTGGATCTTCAGGCTCAATATTTTGTATCTTGGTGGTGGCCATGGTGGAACTGGGCTTCGCCCCTTTGTCAATTCCCTTATCAGGTTCTAATTCAAGGTCAGAACCTGTGTCTGATTCAGAAGCCTTCAGCTCGACCACCAGTGATTGCTTGTCCCGACACTCAGTTGTATTGTGAGTGGATATCTTATGGAACTCACACCATTTTCCTATGTCCTTCTTCGTCTTTAGGGTGCTATTATTTTCTTACGTATTCAGGGGGTTTTCCTAGGTAGCACCGTCTTGGCTTGGTCCTTTTTCCTTTCATTTGGGGTACCTTTTCCTTGCTTTGGATTCGCAAATCCAAACTCCTGCTTCTTTTGTTTAAACATCTTCTCAATATTGACAGTGTACCGATATGCCATGCCGAGCGAGGAAATGTCCAGGAACTCCATCTTGGCCTAGATGTACTTGTGTAGTTAGCCGCAGTATTTGAGCACCAAATGCTGCTAAGTATCCTTGATACCCAACTTCATGTGAAGGGTATGGAATGTATTTGTGAACTCTAGCACATCTTGGTCCCTTCCCTGTCGTAGAGTGGTCCACTTTATGTATCTGTCTTCATAGCTCCTGACAGGGTAATATTGTTCCTTGATGGCGTCTTGGAAATAATTCCAAGTGGGTGCGACTAAAAATAGCGAGGGTTCACTCTTGTCCTTTTGTTCACAGTAGGTTTCCCACCAATCCTTAACATGTGGGGAGGCTTTAAGAAGTGCAAAAGTAATCTTTTCTTGATTAGAAAAGTCATGAACTGAAAAATATCCTTCCAATATATTTAACCATTTATCTATAGTGTCTGCATCTATCAGGCCTTCGAATATGGGAATATCAAAGTTAACTTGTACCTTAAAAGGAGTGGTGCCTCCAGAGTGGTTGTTGGATGAAGATGCATCACATATGGGTAGCCATCGAAGGATTTGGGCAAAGTTACCCATCATCGCATCCCTCTGTCGCTTGAGGGCTTCCTCGAGCAACATTTTGAAAGGATCTCCTACCCTCTTGTCTTTCTTTTCTTCTGCCATAGGAGGTCGTCGGGTTTTGCGAGGCTGATCTTGCAATGGTTCAACCAGATCAAGACCTAACTCTTTATACCCTGACCTCATTGGGGACATGTAAAGAAAAATAGAGAAAGAGAAAAAAACTCTGATACCATTGATCTGAACTTAAACAGGAATGCAACAACTTACAAATATAATCATAAACATAGAGATGCAGCAATAAAACACTTCATTTCATTAATAGAAAAATAGTGAACTATGCTTACAAATAGAATGGAAATAAGATAGCTCGGGTGATGGTAGCTTATCTCTGAGAAGAGATGTGATAGCTACATGCCTCTGAATTGTGTTACAATGAGGCATAAGGGCCTATTTATTATTGAAAAAGATGAGAAAATCCTAAACAACCAAAACCCTAATCCCAGGAGATGTAACACCAAGAGTTTGTGGGCTCCATTAGGGTTAGTTGGGTAGCCAACTTCTCGGGGTCGTAACTTGGTCATATTTTCTCCATTTGGTGCATACGATACCTTGTTAGAAAGGTCTCTTTAAGTACTATAGGATTCGTCGCAAGCCCATGCATACAGATATGGGCTTGCTGTGGACCCCAAAACTTGTCATTTAAGGGGTCAAAACTGCTCTGAAAGTTCAGGACTCGAAAAACTGCCAAAAATAGTAAATGTTGAAATGAAGAAGGAAATAGATGAAACTAACTGAGAATTCTATGTTGAATAGGCAGGTGGCCACCAATAT
Source organism: Pinus taeda (assembly GCA_000404065.3). NCBI lineage: Eukaryota > Viridiplantae > Streptophyta > Pinopsida > Pinales > Pinaceae > Pinus > Pinus taeda. The sequence continues at coordinate 87,251 of APFE030561988.1, forward strand.
CCACCTGGATCAAATTCCTATTGATAATAAACCAAGCCTTGTTGACAAGACAAATGAATTTTAATGTTATGCTTTCCATTAAGCATACCTTTGTGATGGAAATTAAATATTGAAATTTATCATCATGGTTTGTTGTAATCCTACCTTTGTGGTCGAAATTAAATATGTGTTTTTCTTGGAACGCTCAACTGCAAAGGATTGTTAGGCATGTATTTGCATTACTTAGTTATAAAAAAAATGAAGCAACATTAACCCAATTGAATCATAACAAACAAAACATACATCAAATCCTAAAAAATGGGCTCCATCATTATTTCTAGATGTTTCCAAGGAAACACCATGAAGATGACCATGAAATCCCTTGTTTAATCGAAGCACCGACAATTTATAATATCTTTGTGAATTCGATCTTGGTAGACAACATTTCAAAGACTATTTTTAAACTTTGTGAAGTCAAAGTGTGGATAAGAGTGTGCATCAAATAATTTTTGCTTTAGCGTGACACAGTGGTTTGTTGTTGAAAATCATAGTTCATACCTCTACAACATTTCATTTTCTAATGCCCATGTTATTGGGCAGGTTACATCCAAATAAATGGGTCATAACAGGTTGTATTCCTCTTGCCAATTTATCTATAAAATGTTTTTCTCTTGCACATGCACTTTATATGTAGACCAAATAAGATGGACACATTGTTTTCCAAGTAGTTGGATAATCTGTTCCTTTACCAATATTTGCTACTTCTTGCTATTTTCATATACCCTAAATAATGACCATTGTGATAATTGATTTTGTATAAAAGTTAACAAAAATGGAAAATTTGCAAACAAAAAATGAATTTCAAGTTAAAATAATGTTTTACATTCCACACTCCATACATATGTCATACAAGTTCAAAAAAAATTGTGCCAATCATAATCATCACTACCATGGACAATGACTACAAGTTACAAATTAACATACCCCAGATTAAATCAAAACAAACAAAACTTACGTAAAATCGTAAAAAATGCTCTCCATTACTATTTCCATATGTTTCTAAGGAAACACCATAAAGATGACCATGGAATCCCTCATTTAGTTGAAGCACCCATGATCTATAATATCTCTGCAAATTCGATCTTTGTATACAACATTTTGAAGACTAGTTTTAAAGTTTGTGAAGTTAAAGTATGGATAAAAGTGTGCAACAAAGTGTTGTTGCTTTGGCGTGATACGATGGTTTGTTGCAAAATATTGGTTCATACCTCTACAAAAGTTGAATTCTGCATTGTAAGCCATGCATAATTATAAATGGATCAACCTCTGTAAAACAAATATACGAAGGTGCAACACAAATTGTCCAGTTCATTCTATGCAAATTGTTAGATGAAATTGCAACATGGATTATTCTACCCATTGGATGCAAATCCGTTTTAAGTTTTGTATGTTTTGCAACAAAAATAATGTAACATGGATTCTATTTGTGCATCACATATCCTTTAGAATATGGTGGTGATTAGGCATCTCAGAATGACAAGGGATTAAAGAAAAACCTCATGTACAAACTCCTAGACCACATCTAGCCCAAGATAGGACTTCCTTCAAAGTTTTTAATTTATCAAGCCAACAAACAAACACAAGGGAAAGGAGGGGTTCTCTTAAGCCATAGCAAAGCAATGAGTTAACAAAGAAAAATGAATTGCTTTTTACAAAGTGATATGCCCTTCCTGACGAACTATTATCCCTATACCCTATATACCCTACCCCAACACAAGCCATATAAAACTACTTCACACCTTGATCGACTGCATAGGAACAATAACAATTATTTACAAAATCATATACTTTACAAGTGATTTTAATTACTTGGATGTAAAAATTAGTGGTCGAGGCCTAATTCAACACAAATAGAGAAGTGAAGATAGACAAAAAAAACCACTTTGAGGTCACCTAAGCTACAATAGACCAAAACTTTTATTTAGCTAGTCTCTCTGAGGAATTTGGGAAAACAAAAGGAGTCACCATACTAGGACATGCTTCATAGGGTATTTCCTTTGTTAGGTGAGAAATTATTCCTCAACTAACCTAGGCCTTGAAAATGAACGCCTTCCTTAATAGCCCTTCTTGGACTCGTGGGATCTCCTACCTTATCTTTCACTACTAATGCTCCATTGCTTTTGTTAGTATGATTCCTTTACCAAAATCTACCATATATGGCATGCATGCTTGCTTTAAGTCTTTATTTGGAAATGGAAAGAAACTTGGGTCTCTATCTGTAACATCATAGAAAGCATTTGGAACATAGGTAGGATCACTAAAGGCATAATCGAGCTCTTAGCCATGGAAAAACCTGTGAACTGACTTTAGTTAACCTCACAAAGGCAAAGGAAAACCAGGTGTAGATTGAGTAGCCACAACAACAAATCATAAATTTATATTTGTAATTTTTTTTTTTTTAACAGAAACGGTTAGAGGTTTTATTGCCAAAATAGGA
>APFE030561989.1:7798-23701 GCA_000404065.3 Pinus taeda
TGACATTTTTTTTGGTATATTTTATTGTTATTGTTTTGATGACCGGACTTTATATGCCTCACTTTATTGACTCGTTTATATATGTTATGGTACATTATTTATTTTTGATAGTTGTTTTGGGATCTCTATTCTAATAGGGTTTATTAATCTTGTGAAAGTTGTTGGTTTTTAGAAGTATACCTTTTATATATTTACAAAATGTATTTTCATTTTATATATGTATAATGCTTATGAAATATGAAATGTCATAACAATTGAAAAAGAGTAATTTGAAACATAAATGACATGTTATATATATTTAGTAACTTATTATTATATGACATGAGAAGGATATTAAATTATTTCATATGTTATAAACATTAAGTTGGAATTATACTAGGAATTATACTAGCATTTGCATTCATTTAGAGTTGTAATGATATGTTAAAAGTTTTTTGGTTTTTTTTACCTTTCTGATTATATATATATAATAATATTGATAATATAAGGGTTTTTAGTATTTTGCTGGAGGTTAGGGGTCGAAAGGTCAAATGGGCTCTGAGGTTTGCTAGTTGCAACACGAATTCCCAATAATTCCATATACCTCAAAGTTCTAAGAAGTTTTTAACAAGATACCTACTGAATAACCCCAATACTAAATCAAACACTTCATTTGTTACAAAATAGCGATATAAACACCCCTTAGAAGAATCCAAAGACCCATACACCTCAATTATTCTGGGAGTTCTGTGATAAGTTGCTTACCAACTTTGATATAATATAATTGTTATATTTGTCTTCTCAAATAACATTCTAGTAAGGCTTTGCATTTCTTTGAGGGGACGTGAATTTGAAATATCTAAGAGCCCATGTTACTTAGTATTCCATATGAATTTACATTTAAGTTATGTGACAACAATCTAATATCATTTCCAGAGAATATCAATGAAATTAGCTTAAATAACTATATTTCCTAAAAACAATAGAGTGATTCTCTAATGAGTCCTCACCTCTACTAGGAAGCAACAAAGATTCTTTGAGTCTTCACTTCAACTGTTCTTGGGGATTTTTGACTAATAACTTTCCAACTATAAGAAGAATATCTAAAAGCACTTATTTTGGTCATTTAGGTTAGTTTTTTTTAGACCAATGCTCAATTAAATAAGAATATTTGAGTAGTTTACATATCTTTTTGAATTTCTCAAATAAAAAATATATTTATATGAAAAATATATTTTATATGAAATTTTCTAAATTAAAAAATTATTATAAATTAAAACATTTAAAAAAATAATAAAAAAAAAAGAATAATTATCATGATTAAATATGAGAGAATATTTAGAATTTTAACCTAATTAATGTTTAAGATTAAAGGTATTGAACTTCACAATTTATTTAAAATTGTATGGATCACAAAATTTAGTAAAATAACTAAATTTCCAAAATAATTAAATTTCCAAGTTTTATTACCTCATTTTCTTTCTAAAATGGATCATCCAAATTTTAGGATTATTGTCTTCCACATTCACCTATTCCCCGTATTCGAGTTCCTTTGCACCTCTGGGTGCAAATGTTGGTTATCATTTCATAGACCTTTTAATTAGTCTATGCATTTATTGCATAGATAAGTTCACTAATTGAGCCCTGTGCAGACGTTCCAAAGAACTTCAAAATGGTGAAGTACTTACTTAGATGTGGCCTCTATGTTGTGTACATCTTCCATTATTAGAAATAATATACACTTAATTTTATTTTAATTGGATTATTTAGTAGAGTTATCCATGATAGCCTTGTCATTACCATTGAGAGGGAATTCCACAAGTGCATGCATGAGTTTCACTAATCTCCAATTTTATGAGATAGTTAACTCATTAATGCCTAACCAATTAACTAGGATTATGTGTTAGTTTTCTATAGTGGATGTTCATATCTCTTTAGATTCACTACTAGACTCACTATTGTAATATTTCAACCAAGTATAATATATTCCATTGAATTGTACTCTCATAATTTTCTTTTTAGCCCATGAATAGAATTTATTATTCTTTTCTCTATCAATTTTCTTTCTTCTTTCCTTGCAATTTTTGTTTATTTTTTTCTATGAAGACCCAATTTGTGTAGGTTCAACTACAATTTCACATGGTATTAGAGCCCATGGGATCTAGGAAGAAGGATCACATACCATCTATTTAAATGTATTGAAGATTGGGGCTATCATGAAAGAATGGAATTTCCATTTGTAATTTTCACTCCATATAACTATTTGGAATGGAAGCCAAAGATTCTATTTCAACTTAGAAGTAGAAACTTTTATCTGCTAGTCACTGAAACATAAATTGAACCAAATTATGTAGTAGAAAATTCAAAAAATATAAATTGAACCAAATTTCATAGTTGAAAAATCAAAATTGAAATCAAAATATTTCAAGAGCATGGACTAGACCTTTGGTCTCCTACGCTTATTAATTTCTCTATGACTATTCCATATTGAAGCATTCACCACTCCAAATCAACTTTGAACCACTTTCGAGGCAATTTTTAGAAAACTTAATAGGATATAGAGTCATCTTTAGAAATTTGCTAAACCCTTTCAAGATTTAGACCAAACACAATGCCACTTAGATCTATTTTTTACTGAATTCTTGTTGCATTAAAATTATGTTATATTAGTTTTCCTATTCTCATCATTTTTATATGGTTGCACCAGTTTGGTGAATAGCATATATTGATGGCTCCTCTTTCCTTTCAACTTTTCAAATAAATTATATTATAGTGTTTCACCCTAACAACTACAAAAATTATCATTAAATTAAAGAAAGTAAAGTGCATCGACGAATTCTATAATAATTTCCTAAGTTGAAATATGGAAACACATTGTACCCATTCACCATATCATTTTCATATTTCATGATGGAAAAAATTTGATATGATGAAAACTGAAGAAAAATATGGAAAGGGACAATTAGGTACGATTTTTATTATTTTTTAAACCTCGACTACTAAAGCTTCCCTTTTTGGATTATCTTTTACTTTGAATGAAGGCCTAAAGAGGTGAGCTGAGCAGGAATTGCTTTCCAATAGGGACGAAGCTCCACAACATGTAGATTCAAGCCTTTAATCAAGGGAGCCATGTCAAGGAAACAACATCGAAAGTGTGGTAGAAGCTTCCCCCTTGTGAAGCATTGTTGCATATTTTGTTGAGGCACGGTGTGGTGCATTGAACAAACCTCGTTAAAGAAAAAACATTATTATTTATGTTAGCACCTAGATTAGTTTGAAGGTTCGGTTTATTTAGGAAATATGAAAAGTGAGCAAGATCAGGCATAAACAAAATAATTGTGTGGGATAAGTAAGTGGATTTATCCAATTGGGGCATCATTTCTCTGGTTTAATTTAGTAGATTTCATCGATTTAATGATATATTTTCTATAGTTTATTATTTTTTGTTGAAAGTGCTTTCCCCTCGAAGGTCTTATTATTCATACCACCATGAGGATATAACGCGTTTGGTAAATGCGTTGACCCTAAAAAAAAAATTTGACCAAAAATTTAAAACCGCAAGTGTAATGTTAACTTTATAACTAAAAAATAATTTATTTGTTGAATTATTTTAAATCTATTTTTTTAAGCTATGATTGGTTGTTTCCACTCTCGTCTTATTAAGTCATGATTGTAGGATTGTACTCTGTCAGCGTGAGATCGTACTACTGACTCCAGTGTTCCTGGACAATGATACAATTATTTTGATATTTTATTTACACCATGGAACCACATGATTATTATGAGCACCACGATCCAAATATTGCTTGTTAATTTAATTTATGCTAAGTGTATGGAAAAAACTATATTTAAAAACAACATATAAATAAATACATTACAATTTGACATCAAATATGCAAAATATTCTCTAATAAAAAGCAATTCCAACCCTCTGTTTTATTGAATGAATATATTAAAATTAAATAAATAATGTGTGTTGCAATCTCAATATGGACCACTAATTGTGGTAATTGAAACCATCACTTTAGAAGTTATCGTGGGTTTTATTTTCTTGGACTTTTCTGTATGCATGATCTATTTAGTCTTTCCCTACCATGTGATGGTACAAGTTAATTCTCTAGTTTATTAAATGATCCGCAATTTAGTCTTTCCCTATCATGTGATGCGACAAGTTAAATGTTTTGTAATTAAGGAGCTTACTGTAAGTTCTCTGGCATATATATTTTATTAAGATTTAATACCATGTTATTTAATAGACTTTTTAGTTGCACATTTCTCGAGGACGCTTCATAATTCGGCCAATTAAATCTAAGCCCAAAACATACTAAAATCAGTAAAAGTGTGCATGTCCACTGGCCATACCAAAATTGGTTTCAAAAGTTTTTCAAGCAAGCAATACAGGTATCTTTAAATGGTGAATTGTGTCCATTGCCAACATGAGGTTTTTAACTAAAAGTAAAAATAAGAAGGTTCTATTTGCTTAAATGTCCCGCGAAATTCATATTGAATGTCTTGAAGTTAATTTTTTAATTTAAAATTTTTAAATGTTGTATATTTTGGTTTATTTAATTATTTTGTATCTTTGAATTTTTATTTAATTAATTTGCATTTTAATTTATATCTATTCAATTTTAAGATAGCAATTATAAAAATACTATTAAGTATCAATAACATATTACATATATAAAAAATAAATGACATCATATAATTTTTTTTATCAAATAAAATTAAATCATATAGAATATAATCAATTAATAATATTAACTACTTTACTACACAAGTCCTAATTATATATATTTAATTGATTATTAATCACATTTTAATTTTGATTCCAAAATCCCACTTTCAATTATAATCATTTATATTTTTCATGTGAGATTTTTTATTGTTAAATGCTTGAGATCACAGACCAACCTCAACGTTATCTCTAATTAAAACAATGAAAATTTTAATCAACATACTTGTGGACTAGATTCAAAACCCATTGATAGAATTCTATAACATATACTTAATCAAGGCACATGAAATAAAAAAAAAAATTAATTCTCAAAAGTTACCTCACCCAAGTCATCAAAACACTTAGGAGATACAGAAGATTATGTAATTCTTACCCTCTTCAATCATACGAAGGCTAAGATTAACTATAGTGTTCATTTGATGTTTCCAATGTTTTATTTCTTGAGGTCATTTAATTTATTAAGGGTAGCAAGAGGGCTTTGTTGTCATCCAACGCCTACAGTTACCATAGTTGTATGCCTTCCAGACCCTTTTGTACACCTGGAGGTTCCTCTTGCCTTCGATGCATAAGATCCCGATCCAACGGATGAGCCGTGGCCAGGACAAATGAGGTAACCGCCTACCTCCTCCGTTGGGCAGCTCATGGCATTTGAACAACAATTTTCCTATGGAGAGGCTCTACAAGTCGATGGGGTTTTCCAAGGTGAGGTTTTTTCTCATTAAGGGTTTTGAATGGCTAAACTGCCCATTGTGACCAGGCTTCTAGCCTTTATTAAACTTGCATCTCCTTTCTTCCAAGTCGAGCACGGATTTGACTGTCTCACTGGTCGCTTTCACTTCCCGAGGAACGTTCCAGCTGCGATGATGTCTCTACTCTTCCCTTTGCAACATATACGTCCACAGTACAAGCCAAACAATGCTTCGACGCAGGTTCCGACATAGGTAAAGGTGGTATCATACCATAACAGGCTCAGTTATGTTGAATGAGTTTCGCCTCTACTCACCCTTATTAAATTCTTTGGCTAACAGAGCTCCTTGAGGATTTTATTGTTGTCAAGGCTTCAATTTACAGGTACATTTTCCCCTCTACCCTTTTCTAAACAGTTATTAATTATTTTATGTTCATTGAACAGGTTTAACTCTCAACAACTTCCTCCTGCAGGTACCTGAGGACTCCTTGATGTGCATTCTTTAAGTTTATGAATTTCGTCGACAATAAACCCACAAGTGTCGCGTTCCTGTTTCAGGTTGTTCTTCTTACATAGTCTTAATTCTGCAGTTCAGTTTTGAATCAAAGTTTCTTGTTACAGTGATCCTAGTCATGGAGGCCACAACCTCTACCTAGTTCTCTGGTGGCAAGGGATATAGGGTTCCACTCTAGGGTATAACTTATTGTATTTATGATCTTGGAACTATGGTAATTTTTTATGTCTATACATGTAAATATTAACTTTATTGGACTCATTTGTGGGTTAATTTCCATTATGTGACTTAATATATATTCTGTATTTTGTGACTACACAGTGAATGCGACAGGATTCATACATGTTTATATTTATTAATTTCTGTTATTAAATAGCGAATGTGGTATATATGCCTGTTAATTTCGCTATTATACAGTGCATGCGGCAAGGCTAAACCTTATGTTTTATTTTCCTTCATGGTTGTTTTATGGCTTTGTTCAACCTTTATAATTAATGTTTATATAAATCTCAGATGTGGGGATTTTCTTGTGTGTACTCTGTGTGCAATGAACTCGTTTCACTTGGTGCGCTGTTATATTTTCTGTATGAGATGGTTTAAGCTTTTATTGAAGGTTTGGTCATAGAATTTTTTTAGCAAAGGCTATAGGGCCTTAGAATAATTCCATGCTTGGGAGTGTGTTATATGGAATTTGCATCTACAGATAAACACATTTTCCCTAGGTGGTTGACTACACCTAGAACAACAAAAAGCAAGTATTTTAACCTTTTCTTATAGAAGATAGATGAGATGGAGGAACTTACTTGTAGTCTTTCGCTTCCTTAATCTCTTTTGAATCACTCCTGTCACTTCCACTTGAACTAAATCTGCTCAGAAGGTACCTGTATCAAGAGAAATAGAAACAAGAAACGATCAAAGAATACATAATCTATCTACTATACAAAAATGGAATCGAAGACATTGAAACACATAATCATCACAGATATGAACAATCATATGAGAAAAGGAATAATATCTTTATTAATGTAGAAGGAAGAGTATCACCCAATATAGTTCGATTTTGTGCCACTCCTCTAGCTTCACTCCAACCCTCACCACATCAAAAGCACACAACTCCAACAACATAACATTGCTCAACATAAACTCAATTCTCAAACCAATAGAATTTCCTTACAAACTTTAGATTCTAGCCCACTGATCACTATGATGAGTGCTCAATTTATAGGAAATGGAGGTGGTTTTATCATAAATGAGGGTATTAAATGGACTTCTAAACTTGGAGTTAGTTTTCATGGAGAAATGGATGAGAGGATAGGAGGTTAATGGGTCCTTAGCCTATCCAATTTCGAGATGATAGGAGGAGATAAGAGATGGGATCCTTCTAGAATCATCTAGAATCAAGGAATATTCCTAGAACCATATGCAAATTTCACTTAATCTCACCCAACACAGGTCAAAGAGGGCCTAAGTGCACTTCAGTGCAGGCCACAATGGGCTTGCCTGCTCTGCAGCGCAGTGTCTCAAGGCTTGGGTTGCGCTGGTGTCCTAAGGAGGCATTTCAGTAAGGCTTCACCAGGAAACTTTCATAGAAGGAAGCATCCAATGAGTTGACTTGTCTAGGGCATGTAACAACTGAATTAGGGTTTGATGATCCCTAATTGTTATCATGCATCATTAGGTCTACTTAGGAAGTTTTTCTATATGCATTTTGAGTTTCGAGGTCAGATGACCAACATGTCTTGGACACAAATTTTTAAAAAAATTTAAAACATCTATCTATTTTACTTGTAGTGTTTTTATATATGGTTATGTGTGATCCTATTCAACTATTGATGTGAATTGAAAAATTTACTTTTACATGTGTTGTAAATGTCTGTTTAACACATAGTTCGCTAATGAATTATTTAATGTGTTAAAGTTCCTAGAAATGTGTTGATATTGCATATAATCAAAATGTCTTTCCAAGAGACAAACTCTAAGGAACATACGAAAAATTGTTGGATTTCAGATGGTGTAAACATTTGTTAGTTGCAGTATGACAAGTTGTGAATCCAGCCTAATGATAATTTGGCGAATATCAAGAAAAATGGCATCAAAGAGGAGTTCAGTCAATGTGCTATACTCAGTGATATTGTTTGTAGAACAACCGATACAAATCCCTTGAAAACTCACTAACTCGCCACTTGGAGCGAAAATGGCCCATGCTGCAGAAGATAGGTCTTGCGTACTATGACTAGCACCATCGGTGTAACCAACAAATGGTTACAAAGATTCCAACATCTCCAACAAATGCAAGTCAGATTACTAACCATATAAAAACTCTAAAAGACACACTGTAACACACACACTTGCAATCAAAGTATATATACAGTACTTATTACTACACAAAATTAGGCATAGTAACGTTACAAATGTAACCTGTTATGTGGTTGCAACAATGAAATTCCATCATAATCAACTAACTCATAAGCTCCTTTTTCAAAAACATGCTTGACAATATAAGGGCCCATCCATAATGGTTCAAATTTCCTTGCTCCTAGTTTATTAGATTTCTGATCATAAAGCAACATCAAGTCTCCTTCTGAGAAAATGTGAGGCTTGACATTTCAGTCATATTGTGCCTTTATTCGTTTCTTATGTGATTCGTTAGCCGATGCGGCTTCTCGATGAGTTTCATCTAGATGGATGAGCTGTAAGAAACACGCTTCTTCTTTAGAAGTGTTAGGTAACAGGTCAATCGCGATTTTTAATGACTAAATTTCACATTGTACAAGCAAGATTGCCTCTAGACCATACACCAATTGAAAAGGTGTGAATCCAGTTTCATTTCTCACCGAGGTTCGGTGAGCCCACAAATTTGAGTACAGGAATAAATTCTAGTTTCGTTTATGAACTCCTATCATTTGTTGGAGCATTGGCTTAAGGATTTTGTTGATAGCTTCAACTTGTCCATTAGCTTGCGAATAATAAGGAGTAGAACTATCATGTGAAAGTCCTAACTTGGCAGTCAATTTGGTCATCATATGGTTTCAAAAATGTGACCGATGATTTGTGACTATATCTTGTGGTACACCAAACCGTGCAACCACGTGGTTGAAGAAAAAAAGAGAAGTTGTGTCATTACTATTGTTTAATGTAGGCATGGCCTTAGCCCATTTCGTAAAATAGTCCATGATGACAATAATATACCCATGCCCCTTGGCCGAGGTAGGGTTACATGTCATAAAATCGATGCCCCATTTTGTAAATGGTCCAACAACGATGATAGGATGCAATGGTGCAGGTGGTAATCGTGTTTTGTAGTAAAAAATATGCCATGCATGACAGCTTCTGACAACAATAATGCAATCATTGAATATAGTTGGCCAGAAGTAACCAACACAGAGAATCTTCTGTGTGGTAGCATAGCCAAATAAATTTCCACAACAAGCACCAGAATGGCAATCATTCAAAACTTTCTTGGCTTCCTCATGTGTGAGGCACCTCCGTAAAATCGTATCGATGCCACGACGGTAAAGGGTGTTGCCAATGATCAGATAATCTTTGGCTTGGTATCAGATATGTCGATGTTGTGAGCGAGAGGTATCAGGATGGAAAGTTTGGGTCTGGAAATAGATTAGTATATCTCCATACCACGGGTTAGATGACGAAATCAGAAATAGAGGCTCATCCAGAATTGACAGTTCTGTTGTCAAGTCTATGGCAGCCGAGGGAAGGTTGCAAAGAAGCTCGACAAAGACAAGAGATTTCTTTGACTTGGACTTGACAAATTCCAAATAAAATTCCTACAAAATGATGATCCATTTTGAGTATTTCCCCCCCAGTAATTGACGTGACAAGATGTATTTCATAGAGTTGCAATCTGAAATGATAGTGGTCTTTCGGAGTAGGATATAGTGGTGAAATATTTGTACAACTTGAACAACGGTTAGAGCTAGCTTCTCAACATAAGAGTAATTAACTTCCATATCATTAAGATTGCGACTCAAATAATATATCATATGTTCAATCCCATCTTCTTCTTGGACTAAAACCATAGCTATGGTTGTATATGCAGCGGCGAGATACATGAAATAATCATTTTGATAATTAGGGGAATACATTAATGATGCTCTAATGAGGGTATCTTTAAGAGCATCAAAGGAAGCTTGTGCAACTTGGTCCCAATGGCAGGGAATCCCCTTTTTCAATAGACGAGTAAATCCTTTAGCCATTTCAACACAATTGGGTATGAATCTCCTTAGAAAGTTAGCCTTCCCTTGGAGTATCTGTGACTACAGTAGATTGGAAGGTGGAGGCAAATGAAGAATTGCCTGAAGCTTCAAAAGGTCGAGTCGAATTCCTTCTTTAGACACTATGAATCCTAGCAAACGACCAGAACCAATACAAACACACATTTGTGCGGACTGAGTCGAATTTTGTAGTGTCGGCACTGTAAGAATATAGTTCTCAAATGCTTCGGGTGATCAATACGCTTTTTTGAATGATCTGGTAAGTCATCTAGGTATGGTTGAACAATGTGTTTGATGTCATGGAAGGCATAGTTCATTGCCCTCTGAAAGTTTTCCCCAACGTTCTTCAAACCAAAAGGGAGTTTCCTATATGCGAATATGCTCCAGGGAAAAATAAAAGAAGTTTTATATTGGTCTTCTTAGCGGATATTGATCTGATTATAGCTGCAAAAACCATCCATAAATGAAAATATTTCACATCTAGTACATTGATCAATTATCTGGTTGATAAAGGGAGTGGGATAGTTGTCTTTTGGACAAGCCTGATTTACATCCCTATAATCAACACACACTTAGATTGTTCGTTGTTTCTTCATGACAGGAACAATATTGGAAACCCAATCGGTAAGAGGAACAGGGTATATGAAACCAACATGCAAAAGTTTTTCAACTTCTACTTTTATGGCAGCAGCCTTCTTTGGATGAACAAGATGGAGGCGTTGTCGTACTAGTTTGACATCAAGATACATTTTAATTTCATGTTCAACAATACTAGAGTCAATACCTGACATTTCCTCATATGACCATGCAAATATATTTCGAAATTCACGAAAGAGAGCACAGTAAATATCAAGTTCTAATGGAGAACAGGATTTTCCAACATGAATGTTTTCGACAATTCTAGGTTTGGTTGAAATATTGATAGAAATTTTTTCTTTTATATTTGGCAAGTTTCTCTTGGAATCGACTGTATCTATAAAAAAATAATTCGAAAGGAAATCAATAACTGAAGGGTGATTAAGCTCATTTGAAAAATCTTCTATGTGATTTGGAAGATGGGAACGATGATGATAATCTTCCCATGGTTCTTCTTCTGTCATCATTGATTGGATGATTCCTTCATCAGTAGAAAATATACGTGAAAAAGGATCAGAGGAAGTACCATATTCTAATGAAGGATCAACCCATACAATTGGTGATGATGGATTTGGGTTTGCCGCACAAGCCAAAAAGATTGATTTCTATGCAAGCCTAATAGGGCTTAGCGGCATGGTTTCATTATGATTATCATCTTCAGAACTATTGGCAATCTTCCATGAATCAGATGAAGTGGAATATATCATGTTGCAAGTCTCAACTTTTGCAACTTCTGCCATTTGTGATGGTGGCGGTAGTGAAAAAGTACCCATTAGGGAAGGATCTTTAAAGATACCTACTCCAACATTCTGAAGAGATATCGGGGATCTGTGAACCAATAGAACACTTCCAGCAGGTTTTGAACTAGAGGCAAGGTAGCTGAGTTGATCAATTACTGTGATTCCACCTTTCTGAGGGAAAACGATCATATGAAAGTATATCGAAACCACAGTAGTGTTAAAATTGGCAACTAGGGCCAAAATCCATGTGGGTCATATTATTTATGGCAGCTGATATTTTTATTGGATCCCTCTCATCGAGAGGTGTAGGATTGATCTAAAGATCATCTGATTCCGATAAGTATTTATGAAGTTATGAATTTATTTATATTATAAGACAAATTATCAAGTTGGCCAGTAACTTATGTAGGCTCAGAAGCCCAACATTCATGTCTATTCAACCTCTACATTTTAGTATAAATAGAACAGGACTTCAAGTCATTTCTACACACACTTGGATCTCTTCCTCTCTCTACTTGTCTTTGGATTTTAGTGGGAGGAGAGATCCTAAGAAAAAGTTGGAAAAGCTAGAAAAGCTAGAACTACCGGAAAAGCTGGAAAAGCCGGAAAAGCTAGAAAATCTGGAAAAGCTGGAAATGCCAGAAAAGTCGAAAAAGGAAAAAAAGTAAAAAAAGTTGGAACTGCCGGAAAAGTTGGAAAAGTCGGAACTACCGAAATAGTTGGAACTGTCAGAAAAGCTAGAATTGCCGGAAAAGAAAAAACTACTGGAAAAGCCAGAGAATCTGGAAATACCGGAAAAGCCAGAAATGCCAGAACTGTCGGAACTTTCAGAAAAGCCGGAACTGCTAGAAAAGCCGAAACTACCGGGAACTGCCGAAACAGCCGGAGCGTTTGTCTCCGAAGGAAGGCAACATGATGTATGAGATCATGGGCAGCATAATAAGCAACATGATGATATGAGCATGGGCAACATAACGATGCATGATGATATGAGCATGGGCAACATAATGATGAATGAGATCATGAGCATGGGTAGCTTGATGATGAATAAGACCATGGAAGATGTAGCATGATGAGAAACATGAAGATGAGAGTAGCTCAGTCATCAAGGTTCAACACATGTGACAGTACAACAAGGTGTCACATGGTAATGTGCAACAAATAGACGAGATGCAGCACAATGATAGGTGAACGAGTCACCTTAGAGAATCAGTTGAAGCAATATGTCTTCAATTGATCTCATGACGATATCAAAAGTCAAAGTGATTGACTTTTATTGTAAATGTACTATCTCTCTCACTTTCTCTGCTGAACTTTGAAGAACATAAAAGAAGAATTGATCAAGGGTTTCCCCACATTGTAGGGTTTGTCCCTGGCTAGTGCCACATCTTGTGTCCTCTTGTCTTGGCTTGTCTTTTGTGATTTATATTTATGTTCTATCTGCAGTTTACTTTATTCTGATGTTATTGCTAATGTGGAAAAGAAATTAAAATAAATTTCTCTAGCATAGAACATACCAAAATTAACATGGTATCAGCGCTGAGGTGAAGACAATGCCCAAGTAAGAGTGAAAGAGCAATCACCAAAGACAATAGGGACAAGACAAAAGGATCAATGGGTTCCACATCTCTCTTCTAAATTCACAAAGGGTGAAGTTGAAGCAGAGCATATTATCAGAATGGCATAGCAGAAGTTTCTAATGGCCCATCTAAAGATCACTTCATTGGGAAGTTTGGATCTAAGGGTGGAAGGAAAGGCAGATGCCTTGGTTGTAATAAGTTCATCCGTTATGCGAAGGAGTGTCCGAATGGAAGAGACACATCTCTTGATGAAGATAACAATCATTCCAGGGAATGACTAGTAATGCAGGTCATTAAGGAAAAGGTCAACTCTTCAAAGAAAGCAAGGAACCCCATAATCTCTTTTATGTACCTGATCGCAAGAAGAACCTGGTGTCCATCTTGGAAATGGAAGTTTAAGGTTTCAGGGTGGCACTCTTTGATGGAAAGGTACGTGTTTGAAAATATATTTTTCAAATATGTTTTAGAGTTCAAGGTTGTATCAAGTCCACTGGGGACCATGTCCATTGACTCAACACCGGAAGTCTATGAGTCAGATGGTGACTGGGATGCCTTAATTCAAAAAGAGCATGAAGGTACATGTCTGAGATTTACCAAAGGAAAATCTTACTAGGGGACCATTCCCCTCATGTAGCAGGTCCATAGGTTTGGAACAACCCGTGGAGTTTGAGATTCATGAACGGGAATCTTATGTATACAGGTGGAAGAAACCCCTTTATGGCTTGAAGCAAAACACCCCGGGCGTAGTATGAGAGGATTGATAGCTATTTGATGAAGCTAAGATTCACTAGGAGTGAAACTGATCCAAACCTTTACCTGAAGGTTGTGGATGATAGACCTCTCATACTAGCACCTCATAAGGATGACCTATTTCTGACAGGTGCAGACCCTCTCATTTGCAGAGGTAAGAGGGAGTTGGATTCTAAATTCTGGAATGATAAACTGCAAGCCTGTAACTACCTCGAGGATATTAACTTTCAGAAGTTATATGGTAGTGATGTCGGACAAGGTTTCAGAAATGCCTCTGAGTTTCATAAACTCAACTACGTTGATGTTCTTGGTGAACTTCTGTCTAGACATATGTTTTGCAGTTAGCATGCGAAGCTCATATTTGGTTGAGCCTCACTGGATTGGTGCCAAGAATCCTCTGAGATATCTTCGGGGCACAATCTCTCATGGATTGAGATACACTGCTGGAAATATGAAAACTGCATGATTATTTGAATGCTGACTGGGCAGGTAGTGTAGAGGATCACTAGAGCAGTTCTCAGTGCTGGTTCTCTTTGGATTCTGCTTCGATATCATGGATGAGCAGGAAGCAAAAACTAGTTGTTATAAGTATCACCGAGACCGGATACATAACTACGAGTATGACCTCGTATGAAGCTGCCTGGTTTTGGAAACTCTTCAGTGAGTACACATGATGAATACCACTGTGATTCTCTGTGACAACCAGAGGCGGGATTCAATTATTAAGGAATCTCGTATTCAATGATTGCTCCAATAGATAGACATAAGATACTGCCTTATCTGGGATATGGTAAGTCGATGAGAAAGGAGGCTCCATTGCACTGCGATGATGTACAGGTCGTTACACTTTGTCAGAGCCTCAGGGAAAGATCAAATTTGTGATTTTCCCGAATGACTTGGAGTCATCAAGAGACCCTTGTAAAAGGGTCCTCCATGTTGCATACATTGAGATCTGGGAGCTCTGGGGGCTTCCAGTTCTTACTGGAGCAACATACAACCACAGGGTGACTCACCCTCCCTTGGTGGTGCACATTGGGATAGGATGATTCGCTCTCGTGTGGACAGGATGATTCGCTCTCTTGTGAACAAGATGATTCACTCTCTTGTGGGACAAGATGATTTGCTCTCTTGTGGGACAGGATGATTCACTCTCCTATGGACAGGATGATTCACTCTCCTCTGAACAAGATGATTCATTCTCTTATGGGACAAGATGATTCACTCTCTTGTGGGATAGGATGATTCACTCTCCTGTGTAACAAGATGATTAATTCTCCTGTGAGGTCTGGATGATGTGTTCTCCATGACGATTGTGTAGCAGGATGATTAATTCTCCTGTGAGTTTTGGATGATGTGTTCTCCATGACGATTGTGTAGCAGGATGATTAGTTCTCTTGTGAGGTTTGGATGATGTGTTCTCCATGACGATTGTGTAGCAGGATGATTAATTCTCCCGTGAGGTCTGGATGATGTGTTCTCCATGATGATTGCGTATCAGGATGATTAATTCTCCTGTGAGGTCTGGATGATGTGTTCTCCATGACGATTGTGTAGCAGGATGATTAGTTCTCCTGTGAGGTCAAGATTGATTAAGTTCTCCTGTCGAGGCATCCTACCTATGCAGTATGGAACTCATGGGAAGTACTTCTCATCTGATCAATGAGCATGGAAATGAGGATAGGGACCATAGTAGTTCCGATGGACGCATCACTGTATCTGACGTACTCCCTATGCTAGGATGACCTTCATTGATATGGGATCAATGATACTAGTATGGGACTAGTGGTAGGAGTTGTACCCACTATGACACTGACTTCAGGTCAGTTGAGGACTCGTTTGGGACCAGTGGAACATACTCTGAGACTGACTTCAAGTCAGTAGAGTACTGGTCTGGGACCAGTGGTAGGAGTTGTACCTACTATGACACTGACTTTGTGTTATGAACCCAGCTCAAGAAAAGATAGAAAAGATAGATCAACGCCTTAGAATTCAGCCTCTTCGAGGGGGAAACCTCCTTTACATTACATAAATGAACAATTCTTTGAT
>APFE030561989.1:26471-39377 GCA_000404065.3 Pinus taeda
ACAATATGGGCACTACATGGGTACATCAATATAATAAGTGGGTTGTACTAATAACAATAAGGGGTTACACTAGTAGTATAGGGGCCTAACACTTTGGGCCGGTTGAGGACTGGTCTGGGACTAGTGGTACACACTTTGAGACTGACTTTGGGTCAGTGGAGAATGGTATGACACATTCTCGATCAATTCTTCTTCTTCATGGTTCAGTAGAGCTAAGTTTAGCAGAGCAGAACCAATAGAGTTGAGTAGAGTTGAGTAGAGCCAACAAAGCTGAGTAGAGCAGAGTAGAGCCAGCAGAGCTGAGGAGAGCAGAGTAGAGCCAGCAGAGCAAAGCAGAGCCAACAGAGCTGAGCAAAGCTGAATAGAGCTGAGCAGAGAAATGCAGGGCACTGATGGCAGAGATAGTATAGTTGGACATATGGATTAGCAGATGGAGCTCTCCCTAGTTGAGAGGGAGTGTTAAAATTGGCAACTAGGGCCAAACTCCATGTGGGTCATATTATTTATGATAGCTGATATTTTTATTGGATCCCTCTCACTAAGAGGTGTAGGATTGATCTAAAGATCATTTTATTCTGATAAGTATTTATGAAATTATGAATTTATTTATTTTATAAGACAAATTGTCAAGTCGGCCAACAACTTATGTAGGCTCAGAAGCCCAACAGTCATGTCTATTCGACCTCTACGTTTTATTATAAATAGAAGAGGACTTCAAGTCATTTATACACACACTTGGATCTCTTCCTCTCTCTACTTGTCTTTGGGTTTTAGTAGGAGGAGAGATCCTAAGAAAAAGTCGGAAAATCCGGAACTACCGGAAAAGTCAGAATAGTCGGAAAAGCTGAAACTGCCGAAAAAGCCGGAAAAACCAGAAAAGTTGGAACTGCTGGAAAATTTGGAATGGCTGAAAAAGCCAAAAAAGTTGGAACTGCTAGAAAAGCTGGAAAAGCCGAAAAAGATGGAACTGCCGGAAAAGCTGGGATTGCCGGAAAAGCCGGAACTTCCAGAAAATCCGGAAATATCGAAAAATCTAGAAAAGCCAAAAAAGCTGGAAAAGCCGGAAAAGCCAAAAAAGCCAGAAATGTCGGAACTGTCAGAAAAGCTGAAACTACAGGAAAAGTCGGAACTACCAGGAACTGCCGAAACAACTGGAGCATCTGTCTCTGAAGGAAGACAACATGATATATGAGATCATGGGAATCATAATAAGTAGCATGATGATATGAGCATGGGCAGCATAATGATGCATGATGATATGAGCATGGGCAACATAATGATGAATGAGAACATGAGCATGGGCAGCTTAATGATGAATAAGACCATGGAAGATGCAACATGATGTGCAACATGAATATGAGAGGAACTCAGTCATCAAGGTTCAACACATGTGACAGTACAACAAGGTGTCACACGGTAATGTGCAACAAATAGACGAGATGTAACACTATGATAGGTGAACGATTCACCTTAGAGAATTAGTTGAAGCAATATGTCTTCAACTGATCTCATGACGATATCAAAAGTCAAAGTGATTGACTTCTATTGTAAATGTACTATCTCTTTCACTTTATTTGCTAAACTTTGAAGAACATAAAAGGAGAATTGATCAAGGGTTTCCCCATATTGTGGGGTTTGTCCCTGGCTAGTGCCACATCTTGTGTCCTCTTGCCTTGGCTTGTCTTCTGCAATTTATATTTATGTTCTATCTGCAGTTTACTTTATGTTGATGTGATTTCTAATGTGGAAAATAAATTGAAATAAATTGCTCTAGCATAGAACATACCAAAATTAACAAGTAGCCATAGCATAAACCCAAGGTCTTCCTAGAAAAATGTTGTAGTCAAGGCGTCTGTCAATGACCTCAACTTCAACAGTTACAGTTTTTCCCCCTAGTTCAATTTACAGGTTACTTAAAATTCCACAAGGCATATAAGTGCGACGTCAAAAGCCTTTAAAGTTGTAGGTGATCGTGACAAAGGTGGGGAGCCAAGTGTTTTCCAGCAACTCATTGACATGATGTAAGTAGAATCACCCTCATCAACAATGGTTCGTATGAACGAGTTTATTCAAAGCATTTACTTGGATCAGGAAAGCTAATTGAGCTGGTAATTGTGGCGTATATCCAGCATGGTTAAAAACCACAAGATTGGAATCCTTTGTATCGATTCCACCAATTGCTGACAACAAAGCCTGCTTTTGGGAGGGACAATTTTGAAGCACCTCAAGTGTCAACATAGCAGAAGGTGACTAAGCCAGATCTTCTACTATGTTATAGTTTTGCGCTGCTCGAGCTCGAGGGTTGAATGTTGATTTATGTACAACTCCCTTAGGTGCTTTTATTGTTAACTCTGGTACAATGGATGGTGGAACAGGATCAGATGAAGTCGAATTCGAAGGATTTGATTGATCTGAAGCCTATTTATTCGATGACGATGATGGATTACCATAATATTTACTTCGTGTAGACACCAAAACATCAATTTTAGGCGTAGAGGTGGATAGCATAAGCACTTGTGAAGTCGAAGCAGATATGTGGCAACCATATGTGTCTCCAGGTTTGGAAAAGGATTAGTCAACACTACGGATATACTAGAAGCCTTAAGAAGCTTTGAGACTTCAGAGCGGTGAGGACAATCTCATGTAAAATGCTCATCATTACAAATTAAACATGGGTAACGAGGTTTCCTAGCGAGATAAGAGGAATCAGATGATTTCTCTTGAGGGGGATTATTTTTTCTTCTTCTTGTTTTTCCCCTTCTTCTTGCCTCCTAGTTGCTTTTCATTCTTGCCTTTGTCAGATGATACAAGATTAATTTCGAAACCAAGAGTGTTGTCAGATGCATTTGAAGTTTGATTCGAAATGGAAAGTGTTTGACTAGATGGTCTACTTGTTGTTTGTGTGCTTGAAGAACCAATGACACCATCACCGGTGTGAGATTCCTTAATCGATGGTGGTGGAGGAAAAGTAAAAGCTGGTCTGGGTGCATTTGGGATCTTGTCATAGAGCATGCCATACTATGTATAAATCAAGTCTAAATATTGGGCATGAGAAATTACTTTCTCTTCAGTACCAAATCCACCTTTCGCCACATCCTTAGTGATAGATGGCAACAAGGATTTTATAAACCACTCAGCTAAAAGTTGATCAGGAACAAAAGTTTTGACCATTCGATGACGACAACGCCATTCATGAATGTGATCAAATATGTGAGTAATAGTGGTCTATTTACAGTTGGTCAGTAGTTCCATTCCAATTCCATATTTGATAGGTAACTGGAAGTGGGTTAAAAATGTGGTGGCCAAAGATGTAAAGTTTTCAAAAGAAGCCCATGCTAACTCAATGTACCACTTTACAGCCAAACCAGTAAGCGTTCGTTGGAAAAGATGAAGTCTAATTGAATCATCATTCAGGGAGTTTGATGAACACCATAAATGAAAGGTCATAACATGATTGGACCGGTCTTCTACAAGGTTTCCATTGAATTTTGGAATGTTAGAAGGTAACTTGTGTGGAATCACTAGCCACCAAGGTGCATAAAGAATTGGATCATTGGTGAGCCAGTTTAAATCCGGTAATTCAAGTGTTGCAACAAAAGGAAACTGTCGATTTAAGTCAGGTTGAGTGTAACCACGGTAAGATGGAATTTCCTGAGCAATAGGAATTTGCATACGAGCATAGGGAATCTATTGCTGGTAACCTTGATAGGGGTAAGTTTGTTGAGTAAATATGATATAAGGTGGTTTTTGGGCACTAGGATACATTTGATGTTGTCCAAACCCAGCATAGGCTTGTTGACCAAGTCTAGGATGAGGTTGGTACCTTTGGAGTTGTTGTTGTTGATATTGGGGTTGCCAAGGCTGTTGAAGCAATTGTTGTTGATATAGCTGTTGTTTCCCACCAATGTAAGTTTTAATAGGTTGTGAATAACCTAGACTAGTATAAGGCTGAGTCATTCAAGTTAAAGGTACACTAACTTGAAGTTGTTGGATTCCAGACACAAATGGTTGTTGTAAAACAGCCTCAGAAGTCTAAGCCTTGTGACCTGAAACTTGAGGGTAAGAGGTTGAAGGACTAGCTTGCAAAGGTTGAGATTCAACTGACTGAGCTTGTGACTGTGGTAAAGTCGTAAAAACATGTGTAATAGGTACGGATGAAATAGGTTGCATTGGTTGTGATGGATAGACAAGCCTTGGTTGAATTGGAATTGTTGGCTTCCATTGACAAATAATCATTCTAGGCTTACCTAAATTTGACGAGATATTGCCATATGGTGGTCCCCCAGTAAATGGAGGATAAGGAGATTGGGCATATTGTTCTCCATATGGAGGAAATCCAGTGTAAAGTGGATACATTGGATAATAAACAGATGGACTAGCTTGATATTGTTGTGATGGATCAAACTATTCAGTACCCATAAGTGAAGAACCAGGTAAAATTCCAGTAGAGGACATGGGTGAAGACCATGGACTAGAAGCAACACATGAGTGGGTTCTAGATAATGATTGGTAAACTAGTGGGATGGATGGAAAACCATAAAGATGTGACTCAGGAGTTGTAGTAAACATCGAAGAAGTAAGGACTATAGATTCTTTCACAGTTGCATTAGATGATACAATCTGGGATGTTGTTAGTTCAACCATAGTTAAATGACCCAATAAATGTCCTAAAGAATGAACGGATGTTTGAAAAGGAGTAGGATCAAAAGGAGCAGTAAACTGATGAGTATAAGGATAAAGATAAAGTCCAGGTCCAAATTGAATTGGAGTACTAGGTGTAGTGTCTTCTTCAGACTCCTCCTCAATAGCAATTAAACCAGGTGGAAGGATTTCACCGTTAGGTCCATAATATATTTATGTTGTTTGGCTTTGCGGTAAAAAGGAAGTTTCAGTAGATACTGATGTCTGAGGATTAACCGGTCAATCGTCTTTCGGTACGGTAACAAATTTTGATTGTTCAACTTCAAAATCCAAGTGTTATGTTAAAAGAACAACAGGTTCAGGGTGACTTTCTTGAACAACTTCTAGTTCAGAAGTAACTTCTGGTTGAACTGTGATAGGTTCAGGATTAACTTTAGGTTGAACAAATTTAGGTTTAGAAGTAGTTTCTTGTTGAACAACTTTGGGTTGAGGATCAACTTCTTGTTGTACAGCTTTGGTTACCGTTTCACTAGTTTCACTCTTAGTGTCCTCAGGTAATTGCAAAAGTTCCACTTCAGTAGCAGATATACCAGTAACAGTAGGAGTAATTGGGGTCGCAGTACGTACCAGTATAGGTGACTCTGGTAAATCAGATGAAGAACTAGAATTTTGTGATGCATTGGACTCAATTAAATGAGATCGCTTTTACCGACTAGGTGTAGCTTCAGGGGGTAAAGGTGGTTTACTCGTTGTCCTCCATGAATGACGGGGTAAGGGTTGATGTTCCTCCATGATTGTTGATTGATTTTATTACAAAAAAGAAATAAAAAAAGGGGTAAGCTAGGCAAAAGGATTACCAAGCAACTGTGAACTGCAGAATACCTCCCAGCAACTGAGAAGTACGGGCAGACAATCTCCCCGAATGTTGTGTTCTGTGTATCACAGTGTACAAGGCGGCTGACTCAGTTACCTAAGGATGGATAGAAACCTAAAGTAGTCCTCCCATATATACCTGAAAGTGCATGGAGGCCCAATCCGTGTTAACGCCATCTAATGCGAAACCGCATAGCAAGAGCATTACTTTATAATTTACGTACTCTAACACCGCCCTATATACCTGAAGGTACGTGGTTGAGCTACGATGTACTCACGTACGTGGAATGAGGTATCACACTCATAATGTATTGCATACAAGTTAGCGACAACTACTATGTTTTACGATGCTGAAACACGTCTCTAGCCTAGAACCTCTAAATGTTATGTGTTAGGTGACAATGATCCATTAGGTTAATTGAGATTAATTTTAAGTTGATCTTGCTAAAGAATTTGTCTTTCAAGTTCACTGTGTGATGTTTTCTGAAATTCCTAGAATGCAACTAATATGATAAACATTATTTTCATTCAATCTGAACAATGAAAACCTTAGCTAATAGGGATAGAGCAAATACTTTTAATCAAAGAGCATAGAGCACATCTAATGCAATTTCCCTAAACTATTCCTACAAGCACACATAAACGTTTCAATGCACGATGCATGTTTTTCTTTTCAATTCCCTTAATGTTTAGATGAACAAAAGGAAACTAAATGCACAAACAATCAATCAATCTTTTAGCAAGAAACGAAGACTTTACGATAGTTCCTTTTTGAAAGAAATGAAGACTTTACGACACTTCCTTTTCAGAAAATATTAATCAACTATAAGCTAACTTTAATAATGAATTGATAATGATAAAGAAATAATTTAAGAAACACTAAACAATCAAGGCCAAAGTAGGGCTAGGAGGAGAAATACAACTTGATTTCAGAACCACAAGAATCATTGATCTTTGAGCAAACAAGAGAAGCAACTTTCGAAAAATCAAGCCAAAGGTGGGTTTTTTAGTCAAAAGGAGTCAACATAGGCTAGAGTGGGAGACAGTGCACTACAATGCACTGTCTCTAAGTCAGGGGTTGCTCTGCAGTGCACTGTGTCAAGACCAACATTGCGCTGGTGCCAGAGAGTCAAATCAAGAGACATTCAAGCACAATTTTTGACTAAAAGCACTTCAAAAAACTAAAATAAGATCAATAAAGTCAACCAAAGTCTACTAGGGTGTAATATGATGATGCTAAGCCACTGAGAATGACAGTTGTTCCCCAGTATGGTCACTAATTTTTTATATGGAATTCACATCTACGGATAAACACATTTTCCCTAGGTGGGTGACTACACCTAGAACAACATAAAGCAAATAGTTTAACCTTTTCTTATAGAAGATAGATGAGATGGAGGAACTTACTTGTAGTCTTTTGCTTCCTTAATCTCTTTGGAATCGCTAATGTTGCTTCCACTTGAACTAAATCCACTCAGAAGTTACTTGTATCAAGAGAAACAGAAACAAGAAACGATCAAAGCATACATAATCTATCTACTATACAACAATGGAATCGAAGACATTGAAACACATAATCATCACAACTATGAACAATCATATGAGAAAAGGAATAAGCTATTTATTAATGTAGAAGGAAGAGTATCACCCAATATAGTTCGATCTTGTGCCACTCCTTTGGCTTCAGTCCAACCCTCGCCACATCAAAAGCACACAACTCCAGTAGCATAACATTGCTCAACATAAACTCAATTCTAAAACCAACATAGTTTCCTTACGAATTTCAGATTCTAGCCCCCTAATCACTATGATGAGTTTTGAATTTATAGGAAATGGAGGTGGTTTTGTCATAAATGAGGGTATTGAATGGCTTTCCAAACTTGGAGTCAATTTCCATGGAGCAAGGGATGAGAGGATAGGAGGTTAATGGATCCTTAGCCTATCCAATTTTGAGCTCATAGGAGGAGATAAGAGATGTGATCCTTCTAGAATCATCTAGAATCAAGGAATATTCCTAGAACCCTATGAAAATTTTGCTCAATCTCTCCCAGCACAGGTTAAAGAGGGCCTAAGTGCACTACATTGTAGGCCAAGTGGGCCTGCTTGCTCTGCAACGCAATGTCTCAAGGCTTGGGTTGCGCTGGTGTCCCAAGGAGGCATTTCACAAAGGCTTTAGGCCAAGAAACTTTCAGAGAAGGAAGCATTCAATGAGTTGACTTGTCTAGGGCATGTAACAACTGAATTAAGGTTTGATGAGCCCTAATTGTACTGATCTGAATGTCGAGACTGATGTGCCCAAATAGACCTATAATATAGTGCCATGAAACTGATACATTTTGCAGTCATCCTACAGCCTAAATTCTTACTGTTTTTCTTTTTCTGAAATGTTTGTATGGTTGATAATGCAAAGTTTTATTATTCTTTACATTAGTTCATAAGCCCTACAACAGTAAACTATGAATATTCATATTATGCAATGTACCACCCCCTTTTATATCTTTCTATATACCTACAAAATGGAGCTTCATCACTTCATAGCCTAAATTATTTTATCATATACAAATTTTCGTTAAAATAATACATAATAACAACTCAACGATTCTTTAACCACGGAACTATGTAATGGAATTAAGTAAATCATTTGAACAACCTCATACTTTCTGGAAGATCTCTCCACCCAGCCTCGAGTCTAGCAATGACGTCCATACTCTCCCCCAAGATCTTCCTCCTCCAGATAATATTTATAAGGTTTTTCTTAATCTGGGTATCTTGAAGAATCATGTCTGATTGTTTAGAATTGAGTCACATACCCTCATAAATTCTCTCCATATCTCCGACTAGTTTATCTCACCTAGCTCAAGGAGTTTCTAATGGCAGCACTCTACCTTTTGACCAATCTATTCCTTTCCTCTATTCAGTTCTCCATCCCCCTAGGCCTTCCTCGAATTCTCCTTTTGAGGAAACAGGTGAGTAACCACCTTAACTGTCTCAGGAGGTTTAACAATTGTTTTCAATTATTTAAAATACTTTAATTCTTATTACGAATTATTTATAAATTGTTTTGGCCAACTCAGCCACATTTCTTTAATGTTCTCATCGAACAAATCATGACAAAATCATAACAGTAAGTAAAAGCAAAAGTAAAAGTGAAACATTAGAATAAGTTAATTGCTCATATAACGTGGCGTGTTACATCTCCCTCCTCTTATGAGGAACATCGTCCCTAGTGTTCTCTTTGGTTTATGAAAATAGTGCAGGATAAGCTTTCCGCATGAAATCCTTTTCTTCCCAAGTGGCTTTTTCCCGGCCAAAGTGCTTCCACTGCACTTTAACCTGGGTGATGGCTTGTTTCCGCAAGGTTGTTTCTCTCTGTTCCAGAATACGAAGAGGTTCTACCAGAAATTCTCCTTTCAGTTTGACCTTCCCATCATCACGGACTATCACTAGAAATTTAATTTATAATAAAACAATTATACACTAATTATTTCATTAACTAATTTACCTGCACATTTTCCCAATTAATTAAATGCTAAGTATTGTACACATATTTTTTTTAGTAAGGAGACATGGAAAGCATTATGAACCTAGATATGGCTTGGTAAAGCGAGCTTATATGCTACAAGTCCAATCTATTCCAATATTTGAAAAGGACCACAGTACTGGGGTGCTAACTTAGCACAACCCCTCCATTGCAAGGTACTTTTCCTTGGCTTGAATCGCAAATACACATGATCTCCTACCTAGAATTATCTATAGGTTCTCCTTTTGTCTGCCTAAAATTTCTGTCTTTCCTGGGCGACTTTTAAGTTATGGAAATTTTTTTAACTGTTTGCTCCATCTCGGCTAGCATATCAGGACCCAATGTTAGTCTATTGACGGGATTGTTCCAATCTATGGGCACCCTACACCTTCTTCCATGCAATGCTTCGAAGGGACTTATTCCTAATGACTCGTGGTGTTCGTTATTATAAGAAAACTCTACTAAGTGGAGGTAAGCTTCCCACTTATGCGATTGCTGCATCACAAAATTTCTTAACATATCCTCTAAAACTTGATTAACTCATTCAGTCTGACCATCCGTCTCAGGATGGTAGGCAGTACTGAATTGGATTTTTGTGCCCAATCCATAGAAAAGGGTCTTCCAAAATGCGGATGTAAATTTTACATCCCTGTTTGAGATTACCACTTTACGTATTCCGTGCAAACTAAATATCTTTCTCATAAAAATATCTGTAATTTCAACAGTCTTGTAAGTGGATTTTACCGATATAAAATGAGCGGTTTTACTTAGCTTATCAACCACTATCATAATTGAGTCGTGCTTCTTTTTAGTTCACGGAAAACCTGTAATCACCTCCCATTTCCACTCAGGGATAGGTAGTGGTTGTAGCAGTCCAGCAGGATGTTGGTGTTCAACCTCACCAACTAACATTCTAAACATTTAGTCAAATATTCAATGACATATTTTCTTAAACCTGGCTGGAAATAACCTTTCTTAATAGCTGAAAGTAGTTTCTGGTATCCTGGGTGGGTAGCATATGGTTTCCTGTGAAATTCATCAAATAAAAATTATTTAATAGAATTCTGATTAGGAATATAAATCTTATTTCTAAAATTTAATAGTTTATCTAGACTTTTCCCTTTTATTTTGAGCATTGATTGCTTGCTTCCAAAGGAAGGTATACTTCGGGTCCTTAAGAGATGCTTCTTTAATCATATCAGAGAGATTTGACTTCAATTGTCTTAAATGTATTTCATAAATGCAATGCATCTTTCTACTTAATGCATTAGCAACCCGATTTTATTTTCCCTTAAGGTGTCTTATTTCAAATTCAAATTCTCTTAAAAAGGTCATCCACCTAGCTTGATGGGCATTTAAATTGGACTGGTTAAAGAGATTTGTAAAACTACTATGATGTGTTAGCAATAGAAATTTCTTCCCTAGCAAGTAATGTCACCACATTTTTAGTGCATGCACTACTACCATTAATTCAAGATCCTAAGCAAAACATTAATGTTGCTCATATTCCTTCAACTTGTGGGATTCATACCACCAACACCCTCCTTGCTAGCATCTGTGCATACAACAAATGATTTCTCAGGATCCTCCACCTTCAATATAGGTGCAGTAGTAAGTAGGTTTTTTAATTTCTCAAAGCTTTGTTGACATTCAGTTTTCCACTAGAAAATCCTTCCCTTCTTTTGTAACGAAATCATGGGGAAAGAAATTTTTGAAAATCCTTCAATGGATCGACGATAGTACCCAGTTAAGCCCAAGAAGGACCTAATATTAGCGACATTCTTCGTAGTAGTCCACTCCATAATGGTCTTAATCTTCTCTGGGTATACCACTATACCTTCTGCTGATATGACATGACCGAGATATTGTATTTGACTTCTGTAAAAATCACACTTGTTGTACTTAGCGTATAGTTGATTGTCCTGTAAGGTTTGCAATACAATTCTCAAATGTTGTTCGTGTTCCTCTTGATTCTTAGAGTAAATTAATAGGTCATTAATGAAAATCAACAAAAAATTATCTATATATGGCTGAAAAATACTGTTCATTAGACTCATAAAATTTGCAGGGGCATTCGTAAGACCGAAAGGTAGCACAAACTCATAGTGACCATAACGAGTTCAAAAACCAATTTTACAAATGTCTTCTTCCTTAATCCTTATTTGATGATACCTAGACCTTAAGTCAATCTTGGAGAACACGCTTTCTCCCTGAGCTTGATTGAATAAATCGTCAATTCGAGGTAAAGGATATTTATTTTTAATAGTCAGTTTGTTCAACTGACGATAATCAATACATAATCTTAGATTTCCGTCCTTTGTTCTTATGAATAATACAGGAGCTCCCCAAGGAGACACACTGGGGTGAAGATATGCTTTATCAAGAATCTCATGCAACTGCATTTTGAGTTCTGTTAATTCGGGTATACTCATACGGTAAGGAGTTATGGAAATAGGAGTTTCACCTGGAACCAACTCAATTGTAAAATCGATAACCCGCTTGGATGGTAACTGGGGTATGGATTCTGGAAACACATCAACAAAGTCTTGAATGACATGAATATTTTCAAGATAAGTTATCTTTCTCTTGGAATTTGTATATCCTACCTATACAACATAAATTTGACAACCCTTCCTAATGCATTTTCCTAGCTGGTTAGCAATAATAGGGTGTAACTTAATATTTTTATTAATATCGTGAATTTCCCTTCTATGTCCCGATTTAGTGAGGTAACTAATATATTTTCCGTTACAATCTACTACGGACCAATGTCCTTCCAACCAATCCATCCCTATTAGTACATCGTATGATCCCAATGGGGGTATGTTTAAATTAACATAAATATGTTGTCCCAAAATATCCAAGGGATAATGTTCTGTTTTTGCAACTACCCTTCACTTCACCCTTGTAGCTAATTGAACTAACCAAGGTTTTTTAAATTTACTTCTTTGCAATTGGCATCCCTCTACAATCTTAGGACTAACATAGCTTAAGATAGCACTCGGATCAAACAAAATAGAGGCTGGCTGATTATCAATCATACCTTCACACTCAATCATGGTGGGATGGTATTATTCTTGATGGTTTTCTAGTGCAACATTAATCTTGGGCATGCTCCTCGCCACCTCCCCAACTGTGGAGGCTTCTTGCATGTTCGAAAGTTGCTCTGTTCTTGCTCTATGCAGATAATTTTTGTAATAATGGGGTTCTCCGCACCCCCAACACTACAAAGGTTGTTTTTGCTTTTGGTCATTATTAGGCTTATTAACTCCCTTGGTCTATCTACTTTTAGTAGATGTTGGGACCTTTGGTTGATTCTTTGCTCGAAATTTACTAAAGGTTCATTGCTGTAAATTCCTTCCATCGACAATTTTTGTCTGTCTATTTGGGCGCAAATTTCTTCTCCTCCTTTCGAACCTTCACTTCGCTGTTTCATTTGCTGATAATAGATGCGGGATTTTGACACAATATCATCCATCTTTTTTGGATAATCAAATTCTAGCTTCTCCTTCATGAAATTAGTAGACTCCTAATAAAACGTTGAATCTTGGCTTTTTCTCCTACATATACGTTACATATTGTAGTAAAGAGGTAAATCATTTCACATATTAATCAATAGCCCCAAGAGCTTGCTCTATGTCCCCTGATCATCGGAAGAATAAAGTGAACCAGCCCTCCCACATCTGTCGAAATGGAAAGGGAGAATGGAGAGGCAATGAATCACGGGAGTGTGATTCCTTTATTCAAACAAGAAGGCTAGTTGATAGTTAAGGATCTGTTAGGGTCCCACCCTAACCCCCTTATCTATGTAATGGGACCACATCATAGTCAAGAGTCAATAAAGCCCATATTAATAATTGTAAGTGGTTAAT
>APFE030561994.1:0-10573 GCA_000404065.3 Pinus taeda
TCAGCCACGAAACCATTACTGAAGACCCAAGTCGCCTATTCTATTACAATTCCGGCAGGCATGTTGATCGTCAACAACGCGAAGGACAGAGCTATGCTAGGACGACTTACAGGACTGGGGCTAAACATAGCTGCTTTACCACATGAAAGTTTGCAACAACTCCAGGACAGTGCCATGATAGAGCTCCGCACCAGGGAAGGCCGTGCTGAAAAATCCTCCAGGAGCAGAAAACAAATCTCGAACAGTTGCACCTCTAATGGGACAAATCCATCACATAGAACCATCCAGTGTAGCTGATTATCACGGAAACCTTCTTAAGTGTCCCTAAGATGGAGATTACAGCTGATCTCCCTATTGAGACCCAAATTCAGAAGCTAGTTATTGGGTTCTGTAACACTAAGGAGGAGGCTGCATGGATCCATTAGGAGCTTAGTATGCATATTGCAAAGTTAAAATTGCAGACTCAGTGGGTGATGCCCCCTGAGATCATGGAGCAGTGCAAGAATGTCATCACTGTTTCCCACGATATGCTTACAAGGACAATGAAGGAATGTATAGACCTGTTCACACAGTCGATTGTCACGCTCATGACCCTTCAAGAGGATCCAACCCTTCAGCGCTTGGAAACTGAAGCGTGGGAGCTCCAAGAAGCCTATGATAGAATCAAAGGAACAGTGTCGACTGTCATTATTACACACCACCTGGCTAAGATAAGGGAGGCCCAGGAACTAAAGATCCAAGTTGACGCGACCCAAAAGAAGGTAGCTACGATTAACGCTCATGTTCAGGAATGGCTAGACGAAGAATATGCAGTTTCAACCACCATAGAGCGTAGGGTAGGTCATATGCAAAGTGAGTATGCCACCATTGAGACATCATTGCCCGAGAATGAGTTGATGACCACACACGTGGAAATGATGCAACAGATGGCAGAAGAATTTGTTGCTGGAAAAAGTGAAGCAGAGAGGATGCTAACCACCCTACATGAGAAGATTACTGTTGCTAGCCGAGTGACTCGGGATGAATCACGATATTGTATTGGGGGACTATTGGGTAGCAAAAGCCCCATCCAATGGTTAGGAGGCTTGAAGTCGAACATTTTAGGTAGAATTAGGCTAAAGACTCGGCTAAAAGCATAGAGTGCGAATAGTAATAGGTCGAGTCAAAGGGTAGTCCAGCCAAGAATAATGTAAAGAAATGTAAATAGAGTCGGCCTGTGCAGGGATCACAGGCCGAGGAAGGGTATAAATAGAGTGAGGCTCTATGGGTAGAGAAGTTAAGTTTGGATAGAAAATCTGGAATATGGAATGTAATGGGTTTTTGAAGAAGATAGTCATAAAAGTGTCTATAAGTTCGAGTCGAGGGTTGGGGTAGTAGGTAGAGGCTTTGCAGCTGTGTATGCAGAGGCCTAAAAGTCTATAGTTGTGTGCACTGACCCCTGTAGCTGAGTGCATAGGGTAGATCTGAATGCATTGAGGACAAGTGGAAATAAAGATAAGCTTCTTTTGAAATTTTGTGTTCCTTCTGAGTTGTCGCGAATCCAAGTTATAATATCTATTTAATTTAATCTGCTTATTGTATGAATGAATTTAAATATGCATTCATTTTAATGCGCAAATCAGTTGTGTTGGTTAAATTTTGCTTAAAGATCATGTTGATTTGTAACTAGGTCCTCCAATAGAATAGCGCACTAATAAGAAAGATATAATAAATCTCAATTTGCGCGAATACCAAGTAGTGTGGAGCTGTAAACCAGCGCGCGAAACATCTAGAACACACCAAGACATCCTCTTAGGTGCGGAAACCTGGTTACAACACCCTCCCCTGCTACCTTGGGTGAGACCTCAGTCCATGCTCTACGGGCTGTTGCTGAAAGGGTTGGTAGCTGCGAGATTTGTTTGGCCAAATAACTATTTCGAACCTAGGTTAGGCCCAAATAGGCTAATATTTTCCCAAGATACATCCTTCACATAGGTTGTCCAAAATTTCTATGAGTGGTAATCCCTTCACCATGCCTTTCCTATTCAGCATATTCAAACCTCCAAATTTGAGATGACCAAATCTTAAATGCCATAACCAATTTTCATCTTTCATCTCTGCTTGATAGTTTACTAGTGTGATAGCTGCATATTTTCCTCCATCCTCTTGTTAATTCATTGACATTTGTGCTTGTGCACCTTCTTCCTTCAAATCTGATTTTAGCTTGAAAGGAAACATTCTATTGCTTGTCATCTGAACCTTGCAATCAACTGTCTTCTTGGAGGCTTATCCAAAATTGTGCACTCATCATTTTTGAAAAAGACATTGTAGACCTGTTGCATGACTTGTTAAATGCTTATGTGGTTATGCTTTAAACTGGGGACAAATTAAACATCTAAGATATACTTCTTCTCCCCCTTCTTTGTTAGGAAATTAACTCTTCTTTTGACCATGATAGTGACTTTGCTACCAGTCCCTAATGTCACTTCACATTTCACACTTTCATCTAGATTGGAAAACATTTCCAGGTTTCCTCATATGTGGTTACTACACCATCAATCTAGATACTGTATATCACTTTGGTTTTCTTGTGCTACATTACAAGCTAAAAACATGTTATCATAGTTTTGATTTTCTTTTGTGAAATTTACAGTTGGTTTGCTACTAATGTCATATTGTTTCTTTCTAAATTCATTTGCATAATGACCATACTTCTTACAGTAATGACATTGGACTTGAGATTTATCATACCTTTGACTTAGTGCTTGATTTTGGCTTGGTCCTTGACTTGCAATTTGATTGCTGCCTGTTCTGCTTCAGCTTGAAGGGTTTCTTCTTCCACCTCCGTGTGGGTTTTTTCCTCTTCCTCTAGCATATGATCTTCCTCTCCCTCTACCGCAACCAAATGATACTTGTATTTTGAAGGCATGCTCCAATGAGGAGCTTGCTTCTCTATTCAATCCATGTGCATGAGAATTAAGTGACCCATGAAGCTCATCCAGTGAGAATTGTGAGAGATCCTTTGTCTCTTTTGTGGCCACAAAAATGGCATCAAACTTTGTTGGCAAACTTCTCAAAAAATTCTCAACTATTCTCCTTTCCTCAAGTGTCTTACCATGAGACCTGATTTGAGTAACTAACCCAATTGCATGAGTAAAAAAAAAGTCCATGCTCTCGTACTCTTTCATACAAATTATTTCAAAGTCTCTTCTGAACATTTGCAGTTTTGTTGTCTTGGCTTTTGCCATGCCTTGGTAGGCTATCTGGAGGGTGTCCCATGCTTGCTTGGACTTTGTTGTTGTTGCAATCACTAGGAAAATACTTTCATGATGTGCTTGAAAAATGTAGAACAGGGCTTCTGCATCCTTCCCGTTGTCCCTCAACAAATTCCTTTCTACTTAAGGCAAGGCATTTTATGCTGTTGCGTCTGTTGGTTCTTGAAAACCATTCTCCACCAAATCCCAAATGTCTCAAGAAGAGAACATGGCCTTCATTGTAATAGCCCAATAATCATAAATTTTTCATTAAATTGAGGTATCTAAGGATTAGTCAAGCTTGTGCTTGATGCGGCTATTTCTGAGTGTTAAAAAAAAAATTCTACATGTTGGTAAATACACTTCAAAAGTCTTCCCTCAAAACATTTTTTCTTTAAGTGCTAGTAAAAACACTTACTTTTACACTTAGAAAGTTTAATCTACTCTGATAACATGTTAGAAAATTTTACAAGGCAAAAGAGAGGAGTTTGCCTCGGTTGCATGAAGCAAATAGCATATCAACATAGTATTAAATAAAAGGCAGTAGCAAAACAAAGTAAAAATAACATGGTTGCCCTAAACTGGTGGTGAATGTTTAAAGCCTTATCATAACAAAATAAACTTTGAATTATATTATAAAGCTCATGTAAATACGTTCACATGAAAAATGACTCTTACATTCATATTTATCTAAACATACAACTTTCACTCATTAATTCATGATAGAGCAAATAATTTTGACTCATTAATTCATGACAGACCAAATATTTAGGAAACGAGATAGGCAGGCATTATACAAAAGGAGGGATTTTCTGAACTTGCAGAAGTTGTGGATTGCAAATTGTGCAGTAAATGTTTCTCCATACATATCTACCATTAAGTGCTTTAACTCTTTGATGTGTTGGGGAAAAGTCATTGTTGAATTTCCACTAAAAACTTCAATACTTTCACAAACAAAATCACAACCTACCAAAGTTGATTGAGAAAGTAGCGTGGTTATAAGTGTGTTTAAAATGGTAATTGAGATTAATATTTCCAACCAGTAGACCAAAAGAAGATGTAAGCTTTATAACCTTAAAATTCCGTGGTATATGATAAAAATTTCTCGCAATAACGAAACGATAGTATATGATGAAAATTTATGGCAATAGCGAAACAACCATTTGAAAGGTAGCCAATAGAAAAATGCCATTACACTTCCATCTATGATATATAATGTCCTCACCTTTACACTGTAGTTATATTATTTAAACATTGCTGCAGTAGAAATCTCGCTAGTAATTGCCATAACCAATAACAAAAGTGAACTTTGTAACTTTGAATAAGCAGAACACAGTCCCAAACTATAGTATATGATGAAAATTTATGGCAATAAAGAAACAACCATTTGAAAGGTAGCCAATAGAAAAATGCCATTACACTTCCATCTATGATAAATAATGTCCTCACCTTTACACTGTAGTTATATTATTTAAACTATTTAAACATTGCTGCAGTAGAAATCTCGCTAGTAAGTGCCATAACCAATAACAAAAGTGAACTTTGTAACATTGAATAAGCAGAACACGGTCCCAAAATTAACAGTGCTGAAGGCCGTAAGCTATAAATAATACGCAGGAAAAACCTAATGTTACCAACCAATTTCAAA
The DNA here is from genome assembly GCA_000404065.3 of Pinus taeda. Lineage (NCBI taxonomy): Eukaryota > Viridiplantae > Streptophyta > Pinopsida > Pinales > Pinaceae > Pinus > Pinus taeda. The sequence continues at coordinate 4,882 of APFE030561994.1, forward strand.
GGTCCCCGCACCATTGATTTTGAACCCTTTGTCATTCAACCACATTAGAAAGTGTGTTTTCCCTGAACAAAGCAGTCCTCAATAATTCATTGACAGAACCAACACTCATTGGAGTTCATCCTTAACCATGTTAAACGTGAACCTTGACAGCTGCAGCGGAATAGTTGAGATAACCGGACCGTAATTCTGCAAGAAAATACTGTAGCATTAGTATATGCATTATGAACTAAAAGACAGAAAATGTAGCTTTAGATAGCCAACTTGCAAGTAACCCAATTTTGTTTAATTGCAGAACAATGAACACACTGTAAGAATTGTAGACCTTGTAAGCATTCATATTTGGGCACCCATTATGACCAAGCGAAGTACCTGCACATTATCGTAGAGCCCAAACAGTGGAACAGCGACCAGATTCAGATTTTTGGGGACTACAAAACATTCTTTCTCCGGCAGATGTACAAGGAAAAGCTTCTTGCATTCCTGCAGGAAAGGTGATTCAACAAATTTGGCATGAACGCTATAAAGTGCAACAGTAGTGAAGGAGATAATAATTCAGTTGAAACATTTCCTTACCTTTGGTTTTGTAATGTGGGGTGGACAATAAGGATACATCACTGTCTCAAAATTAGGTCTCCACCATACACCAACACACGGTCCAATCTGTCATGAAGATAATTCGTTCTTTAGTTGCCCTATCTAGATAAGGAAGAGGTAGAAAAATTGCTGATATGAGTGAAATAACCAAAAAAAACCACCAACCACGCATAGTGCACATGGTGGATAGAGTTGATTCCATTATTAAACCAAACAAAAAAATCCAGAGTAACTGAAAAACAGAAATACCATAAATAAATTCAAAAATGGTTTCAACCTCACATAATAAACATATAATTAGTATACCACAACAATAAACATTTTCCTCTCTAATACAACTGATTTCCCACAGCCCACCCCAGCCTACAACCCCAGCCCCCGGCCTCCCAAACAAATAAATAAGGAAAACTCTAGAAGAAGCACAGGGTGTCTGACGTGGATAACGTCCCTATTAAATGAGTAAAAGTTAGACCAGTGTAGTTAACTCAAGAAGATCTGAAGGATACGATGGTCGATGAACCATTCTTTGGTTCGACTTAGAAAGAACATATTACTAAGTTTAAAATCTCCAACTTATAGCAACACTATTCTTATAATATCTATGTCCATATAAAACTCTATAACAATATTTATTGGCGTTGCTTTTACATTTTATTCTTACCGGTATTTGATCATTTTGCACAAACATGCAAATTTATCATGCATTAAAAACAGAAGTCACCAATGGTTGGTTCGAGTTAGGAAGAACGTATTACTAAATTTTCATGTTTAATGCATGGAAAACATAAATCACCTACTCATAAATTGCCTTCCGAGGAAAGTGTAAGCATCATTCGTAAATGAGAAACGTAAACTACACCACGTAAGAAACTGACAGAAACTTTGTAAGTTCATATCATACCTGCCACTCTGGTTGGAGAGTTCTTGAATCTACAGAAAGTTTGCTCGACAGTTTGCGCTTCAAGCCTTCAATTTCTGAAGAATTCCAAACAGACCATCTCAACTCAATGATGAGATAAAAAAACTCAAAACTTAAATTTTATAGTTTAGAGAAGGAAAGCAAGTTTGCTTCACAATTTCATTTCAATTACTTAGTTCAAAAACAATAAGTCAGTTAGCTAAGGCTCTTACCATTTTCACCAGGCTTTAAGCGTCCTCCAGGCAGCTTATGGAACTTTCCAATTTTCAGTAATAGTATATGCGGATGGTTGTGCTGATGTACCTGCTTTCCTTAAAATTAGAATAAATCAGGACTGATAAAATCCGTACAGGCAAAACATCATAAATATCGGCATCACCTAATTTCTATGTTTACCAAAGATTCATATGGTCGATTGATTCCATTACGAAATCTGGACCATATAGTCAGTGATAAGATTGATGGTAATTACGTGCAATCAAGACAGAAATGGTCACTCGCCCTAGACCACTTCTTTGAAAGGGACACTTTTGTTTCATCCATCCAGAATAGGCTCAAATCCAGTATTGGCTTTTCTCTCAAGACATCGCTTATATACTTATATAATAGAGGAGATATAAACAATAAAAAAACAAATCTCATTACCAACTTCAATTTCTGGAGTTTTGGTGTTTAAAATAGATTTAAACAGAATCTCTCATGTTCTTTTCATGTTTGTTAAGTCAATATGCATACTTATTTGATAACAATACGACCCACCCAAACCGAAACATGCCACACCCTAAGATGGACCAAAACACTATTCTTTTGCTTTCAATTGTCTTTCAATAAACCTTAAAAAGGGAGCAAAAAATCACATGCAGCACCAGAGAGCACCACTTCGACATCCCAAAGATGAATGAAAAATATTAAAAAGAAACCAGAATAATAAACCTGGATAGCTTTTATAACGTAGACAGAGTGATCACTCAGCTAGTTATTCTACGTCAACGACGGCAATGTTAATCCAATTCCACTGCAATTACAAAACAACGAAAAAAATATGCAAAGGAGATAATAATGGACAGCATTATCAACTAACCACAAGGATAGCTTCCACGCTTGTCCGCATGCCCTCTTTCATATAACTGGAGAAAAAGCCAACAAGTCCGTTGTTATTCCGAGGAAAAACCGGTAAAAAACAATTTGTTTTTACAAGTAAAACGGGTCGTGTTTCTTGTCTGTTTGTTAATCCAAGAGGTATGTTACGCTACTATTCAATGTGATAATAAAAACCCCTCAGTGACAAGTTTACTCTTTCAACATTTACTGGAAGTCTATAGTGACAGTTACGAATGAAAAATCCAGTGTTGCTCTGAATATGGGTGTAAATATCTTATTTTTCCGGGGCAACTAACCAAAAGGTAACTTGGCATCAAGAATTATTATGATTGCTCAATGTTTAGTAAATAAAACCCAATAGAGAGAAATTACAAAAAAATAAGAAGCATAAAACAGGATATAAACCACGAGATCTTTAAAGTAGAAAGAAATAAACTACAATGATGTCCAAATTGCCAAATAACAGTCACTGGGACTATAAATTACATTGTCTGCTTGCTGATCACAAATATTAAAGAAAAAGAAAAAGGGAATGGCTCTGGAACAAATCGGACAGAACCATCCATGGTTCACCCTGTGAAGGTTGTGCTGTAGTGGATACCTACGGTGTGGGAGGAATGGAGCAGTTAGCAAGATGGAAGGCACCCTAATAAATATTAATAATAAAATAATAATAATTAATCATTAATGAAGAGACATCTGAATGAAAAGGTTTGTATTTTTGTTTAAAGCACATGAAAAAAGGACACATGCTTAGGTATTTATTTGACCCTTCATTAGAATTTTATTATTTTCTATAATCTTTTATATATTTCAGTCAATATAATCTCTTTCAAGAAAGAAAGAGCAGTGATCTGTTAGTATAAAACGATGTTTAAATAATTATGAATAGCATATGTGCTTGAATAGCCTTTAAAATACATATAACTTATCTCAAGATATGGGGCACACATGCCCCTAGATATGCCAAAGGGTGCATTTGTTGGAAGCCTAAAAATAAGCATTACAACATTATAAAATGGGTAAAAACCTTAGTATATAAACATGAAGAAACTAGCATAAGGCCACCAATAGAACAACTATAGAAGCATAGCCCAAAGTAGGTATGATAACTGAAATGGCCATGAAGCCCCATCAATAAAAAGCAATGACCCTTCTGAATCCAGTGAAAACCAAGCATTGATGACAAGAGAGACTGACAAGCAAGGAGAAAAAGGGCCACAGGATGCATGGAAACCACGCCATCCTTCATGAAGATGAACCCCAACCCCAACTACATCCATCATTTTCCCTAACACCTATGACATAACATGGTAGCCCATTGAGTGTGGAATTTTTCTAAGCACCAAGGATGAGATATTTCCAGCATCATTGGTGTCAATTCGCTTAAACACATACTCCATTGCCCCCATGTCATGCAGAGCCCCGACTATCGAAGAGGATTTTGATCTGCTCCTCCTTAGTGTAGAATTGTTGTTGTTGCTGCCACCACTTGTTTCGCCTCTTCCTATAGACCCTTCTTTTACTAGGTAGCTAAGTTTTGACGTAGGGACCCTTTTCCTTCTTTGTGTTCAGGATCCTCATCGACAACGACGATGGACGCTAGAACCTCTCACACCATAGGCTCGACCAAAACTACATCTTAATCAACCTCACTTATCAATTTTGCATTTGGAAACACCTCATTTTGATAAATTTGTCAAACGCTAGAACCCTTCAACCCTCACAGAAAACCCTCCCACTTCACCCAACATCATAATTACTTTAAAGCCCAAAATTCCTAAAAGTTTGCATCAACGAAAACATGATATCTTTTAGTTGTGAATTACCTGGTTTAGCAACAACAACCACACTGGTTCCTTTATGGATTCCTTATTGTGATACCATATATTTTGAATATTTGGGATATGAAATAGATTGATCCTTTTCATTTGGTCTAAAAGTTTTATCATAATCGAAGTTTTGGCTACATAAATTTTAGGGTTTCTATGATTTAGGTATTTAATCTCACATTTGCTTTTGGCCATCTATGTTCAAATTTTGATTATATAAATTCTACGAGGAATTATTTATGTTGCCCAATATTGTCAAAATTATTTGAAAAGTAAATAAAGTGAACTTAGTGAAGTGTTAAGGAAAAAAAAGTAAATAGATCCATTGCAAAAAACCATAGTGAAATTAAATATTCGTATTTGGAGGCAATAAACTCATAATGGGCAATATTTCAAGCTACATCATCCAACTTCAATTCTTTTTTTCCTCTCTCACTTGCAAAGCACTTTTTCTATCTTTTGTGGAGTCATAATCAACAAACAGACCACTTACAAATATATCCCTATAGTTTCTAATTACAAAATCTTTAGTTGAGACAAAAATTAAATTATGATGGAAGGTAAATGTGCCAAAGGATTGCATCTGCAAGGAAAATATCATATATCAACTTATCAAATCAATCAAAATCACTTCTAATAAAAATAATGGAAATGTTCAAAATTCAAACATAGTAGTTATTTACTCCCCGATATTGAGAGTTTTTCAAGGATATCTTCATCAAGGTTCATAGTTCAATAGTTTTATGTTGAATATGAAAGAAATGTATTCATACAATTATTCAGACGTGTGAATGAAGGAGGGGGGAATATTAAACTAAAAGTCCCTAGACAATCACGAAATCTAAGCACACATAGATATGAGTTGTAAACTTGATTTTTTTATCAAGTGTTGTATTGATCCACTGATGCATTGTCAGTGACATATAGATTTAAAATGGTTTAATCAATGTACTATTAACTCAGATATTAAGATCAATATAATGTAAGATGACATAAAGCCCTTTGGATCATTTTCTTATCTTGTCTCACTCCTGTTAGTTTTTAACAACAAGGCTTAGGTTCAAACCTAAGTACATATTCTATTTTTTCATTGTGTTATTATCATGGTGGTCATTGAAAGGGGATGCAACCTATTTCCATAACAAAACACTTATTAGTGTTGGGAAATCAAAGGTAATGTTAAATACGGCTTGCTAACTTTTAGCTTAATAATTGCTTGCAAGATTTGTTGGAATTTAATTATTTT